>CATIWF010084127.1:0-30535 GCA_949630135.1 Balakata baccata
TCTAAATGGACTCATATAATGGTTTTAATTGAGTAAATAATAAAATATTATAAATAAACTAAATTATTAACTCAATAAAAATTTAAATAAAAATTTTGCTGGCTGTAATTACCTTTTCTCACCTTCAGCCCTTTGGAGCTTGGTTTCCAAAAAGTCCAAAACAAACTAAAATATATAATTAATATTTCCTTAAGAAAAAATTGGAAATCGTAAATTAATAATGAATTTAATAATAAAAGAAATATATTTCCAGAATGTGACGACAGAAGCAAATACAGAAAAGGGAGGGTCTAATCATTTGGGCAAAGAATTGGGTTCCGTGTAAAAATGAAACTAATCCCTAACCCTAACCCTAATTAGTGTGATGGAAACTGACAAAGAAATGCTTTTCCTGGCGGTTTTAATTTTATTTATTTTTTTCTCAGTAACCAATCAGGGCATAAGGGAGAGGAGACTTTTTCCACCACAAAAGACTCAACGTCAACGTTTGCAGTGTGGTCCCCAATATGTGATGGCATAGCTTAACAAGTTTGAAAATGGAGTGACCACATCAAGCTTGTAGACTTAATTGGAGAGAGTTTGAGATTAAATGTATAGAAAATTTTTTTGATAGGTTCAATTTAGAAATTAATTTAATTATATATTAATATATATTTTATTATTTTATTTTTATAAATATTATTTAATAATTTATAAACAATATAAATAATTAAATTTATCTATATATATATATATAGATATAAAAAACGTGATATATCTCGTTTTAAAAAAAATATATATAAAAAAGCAAGTGGATATATCCATTTTCAAGCTTTTATTTATTTATATGTATTTCAACTTAATTTTTCTTTCTTCTTTCATTTAAATAATGGGGCTACTTTTTATCTGTCTTTCTTGTTTGGGATAAGAATCATAAGATGATTTTCTTCAAAAGAACAAAAAAAGAATCATAAGATGACTTTACCAATGAGGTAATTAATTTTAATTACTTTATTTTTTATCATTCATCTAGTCGATTATGGTCCGAGTTTAGGAAAGCCTTATGTCATGCATTGGATCCCTTGAGTATTATAAACTAAGAACCTATCACACATGTAAGAGACGGTAATAATTTTGTAAATAAAACAAATTTACATAGCTATTAAACTCATTGTGGCAATTTCATAAATATTCATAATCTATTTATTGAAAAAGATTCATTACTTTATTGATAAATGTTTACTGGTTCATTATAAATAAAATAAATATTTATTAGTTTATTACTGCAAAAATCAAAAAATATATATAATATTATTAAATTATATACACAATGCATTTTCATCAAGATTATTTAATGGATTTATATCTATAGGTCAAAATAAAAAAATTGTAAATATTCATCATCCGATTATTGAAAAAAAGTTTATTACTATATTGAAAAATGTTTATTAGTTTATTAAGAAAAGTTCATTATGAATAAAGTAAATGTTCATTAATTTATTGCTATAAAAATTTTAAAAATAAAATAATATTCATTAAATTATATATACAATGCATTTTGTTTCAAAACTCTAGATTTATTAGCAATCAAGTAAAAAATTCATTAGTTTATTGAGAAATATTCATTACGAAAGAAGTAAAGGTTCGTTAGTTTATTAATAAATGTTAATTAGTTTATTAATAAAATATTCATTAGTTTATTAATAAAAGTTCATTTTCTATATTAATACAAGTTCATTATATTTCTTTATGTACATAATTTAATGAATATATTTTTTTGATTTGTATATATAAATTCATTGAATTATCTTAAAAAAAAACTCAAAACGTAACAAAAAATTAGACAAAATGCACCAAAAAATAATAAATTGAGATAAATGCATTTGAAAAATACAATAACTGCTGATTTTGTTTTAAAATAAAATGAATATTTATCGATAAAATAATGAACATTTTACTAATAAGCTAATAAATATTTTACTAATAAACTAATGAATCTATATTAACAAATGAACATGTATAAATTTACTTTATTTACAAAATTACAACCATATTTTATTACCACTCTCACACGCAGCGGTGGAGGCAAAAATTATTATGAGTGGGAGCTGATAATAAAACTAATTAATATAGGAAAATAAAAAACTACAATAATTTAGATGAAATTATATATATATATATATATTGCAATTCCAATAGAAATAATATTTGAAGAATTGAAATTACATAACAATTAAAAAAAAAAGATTTGCCTGATATATAAATTTATATTTCTAGTTATCACTCAAATAGAAAGAATTAAAAAAAGAACCAATTAAGAGAGAAAGTGGCAAAAAGGAACAATTGAAATAAATCAATTTTAGAAGAAACAAAAGAAGAAATGATGTGATTATATGAGAGTTGAGAAAAGTAATATTTAAAAAAAAAGTTTTACTTTTATTAATTGTGAAGTCAAATGTGTGGTTGGAAATTAAGAGAATAAACAATTAAATATTAAGCATACATAAATTTTTAAGTAAATTAGATTTATCACGTTATTCGTAGACCAATATAATTATACATGATATGTATTTAATTGTTTTATTTTAATTGATTGATGTAAAAATAAAAATAAAATAATTAAATATATATTATTATGTAATTGAATTGGTCTAATAGACACCATCTTCCTAAAATTCTTTCCTAAGCAAATTATATATAAAAAATTTTAAGAAAGAAATCAGTGGGGGCTTAAGCCTCCCTGACCCCATTTGGGTCCGTCCCTGCTCACATATGTAAAGTTCATAATGCTCTGTGAACTAGGATCCACAATATAATTTGCCGACTTTAGGTAGTAATTAATATATTAACTTATTATTTCTAAATTGAAATAAAATAAGAAAATGCTAAAAATTTCATGTTTTTCTAATAGTTTAATGAAGGAAAAGTTTTTATAAATATGCTACATATATAGACACATACAACGTATGAGAATGGAATATAAATAAAATATAAAAAAAGCTTTTATATTGAACGAATAAGAAAAATAATTAAGGATGATAAGCTTATAATTAAGAGCATCTAATAAGCTTTTATTTGAGATATGCCTTTTATTTTATAGAGTTGTTGACTCTGTCTTTAAAATTTATAATAAGATTTGTCTCCATTATTATTGTAATTTTTTATCTTGATGTGTTTTTCTAAAAATATTTTTATCTTTCTTCGTAATAAAAGTCTTTTATTTTTTTGTTTTGGTAAATATTAATTTATAGAAAAATATTACTTATTTTAATACTTTTTGTCATAATTTATATAAAATAAAAAATAAAAAATATAAAGAGAGAGTCTACTGGAGTTGTTAAAAAAATTGTATTTTTTATATTTAAAAATATTTTATTTTTTTCAAAAGATACTTTTTAAAATAAAAAATATTATTGAAGGCACTCTAAGTTATATATATTAAAGTTGAATTTATGATTGTTAGGTCAATAGTAAATTAGTAGTGAGAAATTTCGTGAACTAAAAACAAAGTGTCATGAGCTAATTCCTCAGACTTTTTGGCTACATACTTGCCATATGGAAATTTACTTTGTCAGCTTTTTCGGGTTCATTCAAACCGGAGAAAAAGAACAGGCCTACACGTTCCTTAATTTGAGATAATTATCTTCTAATACATTAAATCCACTTGGGTGCATTAATCTCATCATGAAGTTGATAATAATTCATTTAATTTTTTTTTCTTGGGCTGACTCAACTTTCATTGACAAAAAACATTTTTTTTATTATTTTTCTACCTTCATCTTTCATTTTTGAGGAAACGGTATAATTGATACATTGAGAAAATAAGAGAAGTTGGACAGCAATTGGTTTTCTAGAAGTGGGTTTTTATTAAATCAGAATTATTATCAAATAATTAAAAATTTAAGTGGTTATCATTAGTGCTGATCGATATATCTCGAGTTTAAATTCTGATAATACAACAACAACAATTTTAAAACTCTTCTAATAATATTTTACCGTTTTTTGGGATCATGAGTAAGATTAGTTTCACCCGTTAACAAGATATCTAGGATAAAAAAATAAAAAGTGATTATGTATATAATAACGCCAAGGCCAACACAGCATAAGCAAAAAAGAAACAAAAAGAGTGATTACGATATTAACGCCAAGACAGCATAAGCAATAGTTTTGAAAAAGAAAAAAAAAAGCAATTATTATTTGCAATGGGCTAATACCCATTTGTCAAACAGGCCCATAAAATTAATCTTCTAATTAATTAGTTGTCTCTTATCTGCAGGCTTCTCTACCCTTTTTTCTGGTTTTATAAAGGGAAATTTACATAATTGCTAAAAAAATTAAATTTTAAATATATCTATAAAGTAATTAACTTTTTAAAATTTTAAATTTACTAAAATTCAAAATAATATATTTTAAAATTTAAATACGAGAAAAACAGTATACATTTTAGTGGAAATGATTAAAAAAAAAAAAACTTTTATTGATATTTGATGAAATAAAAAAATTAAATATGTATAAATCCACCAATTTTTGTCTCTACCTCAGGCCCTCCAGCTGCTCAACTAGATATTGTAACGTAAAGGGGTCTGGAGCCTCTTATCAAAAGTTCCATTTTTGTGTTTCTATTATTCTTGACCATCCATGATAAAACATATTAAAGTCACTTTGTGTTTAATTTGTCAAATCCAACCCTTTGATTCAATTAAAAAAAAATAAAATTTCCGGATGTAAAAATTATGGCCAAAAAAAAAAAAAAAGAACTAATTTACTGCCAAATCTAAACTTGAAATCTCTTTTCCCTCGTTGAGCATCAATTTGCATCCATGGTTAAGTTGTGAAAGAGACAGTGCTTTCTAAAAAGAAGAATGCAAGTTGAGCTTTGATTAATCTTTAGAATCACCAAAGAGAGTTTGTCTGACAAAAACATAGGGGTGTTTTGGGATTGCAATGGGTAAATTTTATTTTATTTTTTCATACTTTTTGTAAAATTATTTATTTAACTGTTTATCTATAAAAACAGTTTTTAAAATTCAAAAAAATAAAAAATAATTTTTAAAAAAAGTATTTTTCCCTTCCACACTTATACTTACAATAAAAGCAATTTACATAAAAAATTTCAGAACTTCACTTTTGTATCAATATAATCATATGATTTATTTTTTAACTACTAAATATATATCTTTCAATTTTATATTAATATAGTCTTATAATGAATTTAGTTTGGTTTGACAATAATTTGATACTTTAAGTCTATTTTTTTGATCTAGTTCTATAGACTTCTTCTATACTGAAAGTATATCTGCATTAATTTACTTATGTGTATTCATGGATCTAGCTTATATACGATAAATTTTGAGCAAATATATTTATATTTACACAAATTCGTAACCCTTTAATATTTAGTTATACACAAATTTTTGTATTTTTTCTCAATACTGTCACACTACTTTAAAAAATATTCATATTAATTTAAAAAATCAATACCACATACATATCAACAATGCTAAATAAAAAAAATGATATTATTGCCAAACAATATTAAATTATTTTTGAGACTATGTTTTATACAATTATATATATATATATATATATAAAAGTTAAAAAATAAAAAGTAGAATTATTTTGATAAAAAAATTGAAATTGAGAGTTTTTTTTTAAAAAAAAACATTCACCTTACAATAAACATTCACTTTAGTTACTTTGTGCAATAAAAAGAAACCCAATTCCACACTTATAATTACAAAAGACAGCAACTGTTCATACTTTTTTCTGGTTAGTCAAAAAGCAAAAGCGAACAACATCAAGGAATTAGTACCGTAAACAGAAAAAGAAGGAAGAAAATTCAATTTATCTTTTTTTTATAAGCCAATATTTTATTTAAAAAATGAAAAAATCAACGTGAACAGTTAATCCATGAAGGTAAAAATATTCCACCAAAGAACTAATACATGAACCATAGACCTGAAAAGTTTCATACCAAGACAAAGAACCGGAAAAAAGAAACATAAAATCTCTAAAAAGGTAAGGAGAGCTAGAGAATTCAAAAAAATATTCTAGAGAAACAAAATCAATAAACATAAAAAGAACATTCGTACTTTCTGTTGAAATTATATCTCAATTTCTAAAGTTTATGCATGTCCTCTAACAATTAAATTCAATTATACAATTAATTCCATTCTACCTTGTTAGAAAAATTGTGATTATAAGTCATTTTGAAATAATAATTCTGGTGAGTTCTATAATTCGATTTTGAGAGAAAGATCAGGATATGTATTTCTTGACATAAAAACTATAAATTAATGTATTTATATGCTCAAAATGTAGAATGTGTGAATAGAAATTGAATCTCAAAATAAGTTTCCTTGCTAAAAAGATATAAAGAGAAAAAGTGAAAGTTTTGTCCTACATCACTAATATGTGAAGTTGAACTTATGTTTATATATTAAGATACATTCTTACATAGATAAGAAAGTAGCATGGAAGACTTTCTTTTGCGCGCTCAGGCACAGGGGGATTTTACACTCCCATGTAGATCCACATAACCAGGCCACTGACATGTCTGTATAATTTGGAATTTCATTTTCTGATGTTTCAAATATTAATTTCATCATTATTTGAGAGTTACAAAAATATTATTGACAACATTTAAAAAAGATTAATCACAATTAATTTAATATTTCTTCCATCTAGTATAAATATAAGCTTTTGGCTTGTATTGTAGAAAAGTTTTAGAGAGTTTGAGTTTGCTTCTTGTTGAAAAGTCTTTTTCTTCTTTTTCTTTCTTATTTTCAAGTGATAGAAATTGTGACAAATTATTAGTTCGATATAAGTAGTTGTTGTGTGTTCAACACCTATTTGAAATCTGTTGTATCCTGGGAAATAAACGCCAGTTATCCTAAATACCGGTGGTAGGAGGCGAATTTATCTTAAAAAAGCTGTGTGAAACACATGTCTCATATCGTTTTCCATTTTTCTTGTTTTTTGAATATTAAATTAACAATTTCTCCTATTGTTGTTGTTTTCCTAACACATTTTCCACTTTATTCTTATTAGATATGTTCGGTACAAATCCATATTATTAGAATAACAAAGAGAAAAAAATGTAATCTACAACCAGAAGGCAAAATTTTCTCTGTCATATATATATATATATGTATATATATATATATATAGGAATGTACAACTACCGTTCTCAAAACATTAATTTTCACTACATTCTTTCTGAGAAAGGAATTATATTGCCTAAATGTCTGCCCTCGTGATCTTCAATCTCTTGACAGAACATAAAAACATCCTGCATATTATTAATTGTAATTATTAATTAATAAGAGTAAAAAATTAATTAATTTATTTATTTATTTATGATGCTAAATTAAATAAATAAGATGAGTGAAGCTTACTCCCATGGAACATCGCCAACCATCAACCAGTCTCCTTCTTTGTCTTCATATGTTAACACATGACATTGCTCAGTATGTTCCCCATCTATTTCAGCCCCTGCAATTGACTCAAATTTTCTTTTTCTTGTTAATTATTAGATTAATTTTGAGCAAGAAAAAGAACCCAAAAAGGGAAAAAAAAAAGAAAAGGTACTTAACAGATAATATTGGTGGAGAACATATGATCAAGAGTTGTTATAAGGTCATGATAACCATCATGGGCTAATAGGTCAAGTTTTCTGCCAATTGGGATTCCTTCCATGTATACTTTAACAAAGAAGGTTGCACTGTTGCACTCATTTTCTTCTGCTGATGCACCCTTCTTTACATTTGGATTAATGGCTACTGCCCAGTCTGACTCACTATCGTTAAACATTAAACAAAACAAAAAAAAAAAGTCATTCTCACATAACATATCTTAATTTTATGGACCAATTTAGGGTTAAATAATATCCAACCACTTGTAGTTGTTTATTTTCACCATTTTGCCTCTTGATCGGTTCTTAATTTAAATTGTTTCTTCTATTTCATTTGTAATCCACTTTGCTGTTTAATATTTTAAAAACATGACATACCATATCACCGTTCGATGATGTGGCATTTCAGAAAAAAAATATTGGCACCTGTATTTCATCGGACAAAGGATATATTATAATAAAAATTTGAACTTTTAAATGGTAAAGTGAACTACAATAGAATATAACGGACAACTGTGATAAAACCGATCAAAGAGTAAAAATGGCGAAAAACATATGTGATTGGATATGTATTTTATCACCAATATAATGATACTGTACCATGTATATATGCAAAATAATAACATACCTTGGTATAGAATTGGAGGTTGAGATGCTAAGTCCGAGTCTAAGATCTGTGCTAAGATCTATATTTTGGTGATAGAGAGCAGGAGGGGGATGATAGTTGGTGCTTTCAAGCGAAGAAGGAGAACTAGTAGAAGCTGCTCTCTCCATTATTATTATTATTATTATTATTTTTTTGAAGATGTGAAGATCACGTAGAGTAGCCGCCACCCTTCGGTTTCAAACTTATAAATAGAGTGAAATTTGCGATGAAATCAATTAAGTGGGACACCCATTTCTTTCTTGCATCTCATTGCCCCAACATCTACACGTGTCTACGTTCAAAGAGCCGCCTTATGCTATCATGATTTTGTTTTTACTAACATTCATATTTTAAAATTAGATAGATTTATGCACCTCTGGCGGTAGATGTATTTATCAACATGAACTAAGTTTTAAATTCTCATCCATTTATATATATATATATATATATGAAATTCTAATAGAGATTTCTAATACAATATCAAAGCTCAATTTTTTTACATTATGTATGTAAATTAACAAATAATTAAATTATTTATCTATTATATATATATATATAAAGACTTGTGACCTTAATTATGAGGAAATACAATTTAAAATTAAAAATTAATTAATTAAATTTCAAGAAGTGAGATAAGACGGTAAAATTTTTTTTTTTCTAAATTAGAAGTTTTGAGTATAATTCTTTTTAAAATTTGGAAAACAAACTTAGAAGGAAGCATTTTATCCTCTAAATAGTTTAAACAAAAAAAATCAACCAATTAAAAAGAATGTATTTAACACTGTAGTCCATATGGATTCAAATCCCCGACTTTACATATATACTAGAAAATAAATAAATAATTGATAGACTAAATTATACAATTAAAATTATGTGGAGAGGAAGAGATGAATGTAGACAAGTAATGGAAGTAGAATTAGGACATGAAGGCATTGGTATTTGGGATAGGGAACCTTTCTCCACAGCAAAAACAAGCAGATAGAGGGAATATATATCAAAGTTCAACGGATAAGAGTATCGTGGTGGTAATGAAGTCTTTGGGCAGAGTTACATAATAATGAAGGGTGAGACTGTTTGTTAGTATGATTAATTTAAAGTGTGCTGGATAAGATTTTAAAGAACAAAAAAATATATTTTTAAGAGTTTTAAATAGTTACATATCTAAAATTTAAATTCGACACCTCTCAATTTGGATTCAATAATTTAACACATGGGATAAGCATTCTATGGTGCGTTAGAAATAAATTATGATTATACATCATACTATGTAATGGGCATAAATCACACTTAGTGCAGAGTTCAAGTCTTTTTTTTTTCGTATTAAATGTGATTTTACCTCTATAATGAGTGGATGAAGATAGCTATTTTTTTTTTATAGTTCACGATTCACTAAATCTTTTAAGTATATTTATGAGATATTCCACCTCTCTAGTACCAAAAAAAAAATCAGTAAATCCAATCTTTATTTATGACGTAGTCTTTGACGTGGCATAAAAAAATGCTTAGAAAATCTGACGAAGCTTGCCTGCTAATTATAAGATCAGGATTCCAATGTTCTTTAAACAGAAGGGAACAATAAATGATGACATACTAAAATGGAGACATGCAATCAACTGAATTTAGGAACACAAGGCTAAGAAAAGCAAAAGCAAGAAAAAGACACAAATCAAATTTTACTTTCTTTCTTTCTTTCTTCCGATGTCTTTAATCAACAATTACTAACCCTCACGTGTAAATCCAAGTGTCAAAGACTAATTGTGCCAATCTCTATGTCGAAATTATGCTTCATGTTTTCTTTAACGTCAAAGGGAGGAACAGCAAATCTTTGCTTGGACCTAAAGATTCGACAATTGCTTTGTTAAAAGAAGGAAGTAGAAATTTAATAATTTTGTGTTAAAACAAAACGAGGAAAAAAAGAAAAAGTAAATGTTCCCCACCACCCCTACCATCTTGTTTGCTTCCATTGCCTATCCTAGGACTTTTCCCTTCCTTCAATGACTTTTTGGTCTTTATTATCCAAGAAATTTTTAGGTTGATATTGTAGATTAATCAATTATATAGTAATATACATTTACATTAATCAATATAAATAAAAGAATTAAATACATGTCATTGTATTTTACAAATGACATGCAAATCTATCTAAAAGTTTCTATTTATCCCCAACTATTTGTGTTTCCATTTCAACTTCAATTTACTCCATTCCAATTTCCACCCTCTTCCTATGTTTCTGTTTCTTGGATAGAGCTCCCAAAATTTAATCTATACTAAAATTTTACTTGAATTCCAGAAAAAATTTAAACACTTTGATCCAAAATAATACGTAAATTCAAATCCATCTGTCTGACCTATTTTTTAATTTATTTTTCATCCAAAAAATAAAAAAATCAAAACTGTTCAAGTCTACATGCACTAGGAGTTCAAATTTTTCATGGGTCAAACTTCGATTGAGATTGCTTTTTATCTTACCACCTAAGTTTGTCTCTCTGATTAGGCGCATAATCCCCTGTTTAGGCTTGCTTTATGGAACTTTTTCTGCAATAAGCTGTAATTGCCTCTGGACGATGCCTATTTATTTGTGAAAATGCTAAGTATTTCTAGACAATTGGCCGCCCAGTTAGTTCACCTAGCCTTGACCATTGGCATCCTATAGCTTAACAGTGCTTCACTATCATTTAAGGTACTTTTATCATTCACACAGGTGCTACAGAGACTACTTCACTGCCAACATGTTTTGTATTACAAATCAGATGAGCAGCTGGACAGGTTTTACTTAGTATATGAATATGAAACAGTAAGAAATAGCGATATTATTATGCTAATCAGATGACTCAGTGGCAACAATTACAAACACCGAATGGCCTAAAACAATAACTAAACACCCTGAAAATAAACTGCTCTATAACTCCACAGGACTCAGCCGCAGCACAATGGAACCGTTGAATAAAATCTCTAAGAAAACCTAGCATCTGATGCTATTTATAAGCATACTGGGAAAGGAAATTGGTGACCTCAGATGCAACTTCATTAGCTCCTTCTACACATCGGCCTAAGGTTACACCTGACACATAGTTGCCTCCCAGAAACAGCCCTTCCAAGCCTTTGCCCCTCAGAGCATCTTTTGCTGTATCTAGGATATCGAGATGACCAATCAAAAACTGTGGAATGGCCTGAGGTCACACTCTTACACCAAGTACAAGTGGATCCTTTGCATTCGGTTTAATGAGCATCTTTCTCAAATCACGGTCAACAGCTTCAGCAAGTTCACTCTCTTTCTGTAAAAGTGCAAAGAAAGGTGGCAATTATACTCAATGTGAAAGTATACAAGAGGCAACTGTTATCTTAAATATCCACACGGGAAACTCCATCTGAAACTATTGCCTGAGTACATTCTATCACCAGCTCCAGATCACATTTCCCTTAGATATCACCACCAAATATCCTTAGATCTATGTCTAACATAATTACTGACAGAATTCCAAATCTTCTTTTACAAGGTATCTTATCTTGGCCAATATTCCAGGATTGGTTGCCCCTCCAATGTAATTCAAGAGCAAAACCCTTCCATCTGGTGCTCGATTGGGGAAAAGGGATGAGCTGTATATAGTTCCTAAGGAATCAACAAAATAAAAGAACAGTTTGGTATGATTTATTCAGTAAATGGTGTTGCCTTTTGGGCACAACATGATGTTTAAGATGAACCACAGCCATGCTCAATGAGAATCTACACAGAAGCAAACTCACCTAAGGTTTCCACCCCTTGGCTACGTGGATGCAACTGAACAAACCCCTTAAGCTCACCATCTATTAACCATTCCGTCCGAATTGCATCTTTTGGGTATGAAATGGATACTGCAGCAACTGGTGGGTAATGAAATTTAGATAGTGCTTCTGCAGCAGCAGTCTGCAACCAAATGTACGCATGAAAAGCGATAACTATGTTTTCATAAAGAAAAGAAGAAAAAGGAACAGCAGATAAAGACAACCATTTAATAAAAACAATTGTTTGATGATGCATGGCAATTTTGTAAATAATTTGGTCAGAAACGGCCTAGGGCTGATTAGAAGAATTGTTCAATCCAAACTCTGATCATAAACATTAGGAAAAGCATGTTCTTCTGGATTATTTTTAGATTAATAGTTTGGAACAAATCTAGCTAAATATATGTGCACATTAACAATGGAATGAGTTCAAAAATTTGACTGTTTCTGGGCAGATAAGCCAGAATTCAAACAATAGTAAGAAAAACAGTGCTGCCACCTATGGTGGATCAAATCTAGCATCTGATTAATTTAGAGCCTCTGCTTGAAACCATGTTTAGCCCACATTCAATAATAGAAAACCAGGTGAGTGACCTGTAGGCCTCACTTACAGGATTATTTTCCTTCGCATTATGAAGGCACAAATTATAAGAAGTCCACAAAATTAGATACTAAAATAAGAAAAAACATTGAACATAATATACCAGTTAACTTTCGACTAATGACAATAAGTGAAAGGAAGGAAAAATTGGATTTTTGCAAGAATAAAACATACAGAAAGAGGATTCAAGAGACTGCTTGCTATATGAGATGGAATTGTCAGCACAACACTTTTGGTCTGCAGAGAAACTGATCCTTCTGGTGTTTCATAAGTCAAACTATAACCCCCATTATCCAATTTAGTGATACTTAAAAGCTTCCAAGATAATTTGACACTGCTACCCAACCTGCAACACCATAGTGGCTAATCAGCGAATTACTCTGGTCATGGTCAAGAGTGATAAATAATATCCAAATCAGTCATTCAATTTTCACGAAACCCAATTCCAATAAAAGAAAATGTCACCCTGATGCAATTGCCTCAGGCAACATAATAAGTCCCTTCCTAAAAGATCCTACTGTTTGGCCCTTTGGTTTTGGTAAATGCCTACAAGGTACTAAAGTTAAGAAATTGAACAAAAACTTGAAAATAAATTATATAAAATATGCTCGACTCAAGTAGAAGAACTATGGGTTTTGAGGGGGCTTGGGTGTTTTATTTCTCTCCTGGATTGTCTTCAAAGTGCCACCAATGATACTACCTCCAGTTTGCTCCAGCTTCCAAACTTTTCCAAATGCTGCTTTCATGCTTAGTTTTGAAGGATCGCCTACATAAGCACCTGCACATAACAAAAGGATATGGATCATTCCATTGACCGTAATCCTTTCAAGATATACAAATTACATTACAATCTTTAGAACTTTGAAAAAATTTCCACTCATTAATTTGAGAAACTTAGCTCATCAGAGGGGGAAAAACTGACTGTGGTCTCAATTAATAGGTGTTACTCCGATGGTGCCATTATATGATTTTTGACAATTGAGGAATTTATTCATCTTCTAATAAGGCCATTTAAAAGTAAAACAAAACCATGAAGGATTTTACAAATTAAGGCCAAACCAGAAAAATAAATAAATAAATGCAAGATTACACACAAAAGAAAGGCATAGTTAGGAAAATGATTTCTAAATTTATTACTCAGATGTATCAACAATGTTATACATATGGAGTGAATTCATGAATAAGTGCAAGATACAAACGTTATATGCATAAGGGGAAGAGCCAAAGGGAACTTGAGTAAAGTATGTTACATTTATCATTCTTAATACATGCAGTGCACAGGTTTAACTTTTACAATTTGAAATACATTATATGAAATTATGTTGAAAATACTGCATTCTGCTATATAACAGAGTTTTGGTTTAGATTATAACAAATACGATCAAATAAAATATTATACCAGCGCAAAATGGCTCTATCAAACGCTCAAAAACTTCATCACCAAGGTTACGACGGACGAACTCTTCAACTGATTCCTTACGTCCCTGTCACCTTTGTCAAATTCTAAGGTTATGAGAAGATACAATAGTTGATAAAACTTGAGCAACTATTGTCAAATTGCAAAATATTTACAATTAGAAAGTTTAAGCGGACAAACTGGTGGTGGAGGCCGAAGTCCAAGTGCACCAAATCCAGCTCTGAGTTTGCCACCGATGCTCATCAAATCAAAGATTGGCAGGTCAGCTGGCTTGGATGGTACTGGCCTTAATTTACCATCCCACAACACAAAACGCGGCGCATTAGGATCCCCCAATACTAGATCATCCTTTAAACCACTATCCACCTATAATTAACAATTAAATCCAGTGATTCAATGAAAACCTCAGTTAAGAAAAATTTTCATCAATAAAACGTTTTTAACTGGAAATTGGATGAAAAATCATGCATTGTAATTCATACCACCACGGTCAACATGGGATCGGAGGGCTGGAAACTGTTGGGTCCCTCTTCCCAGAGATAACCGTCTCTTTCGATGGTTGTGTTGTTGCCACCGACGCGGTCTCTAGCCTCGGTGTCAATAACATTTGGAGCAACATCACAGTGCTTGGTGGCGAGACCCTGAGCGATGCAGAGACCACTAATTCCACCTCCTACAATCACGCAGTCCTCTAGAGCAGAATGTCCGCCACTCGATTGGGAGTTGCCGCCGAGCTCAGAAGGGGAATTTGTGGAAGGCTGCTCTGTGACTGGGCAACGGAGTTGTAATGGCCTGTGGATGGTGTTCTTTGAATTGAGTTGGGAGACTGAGGGCACGAGGGAAGGTGTTGACCGGAAAAGAGACAATTCGGAGATAGTGGCCATGGCGGGGATTAGATGAAGCGGAGGGGCAAGCTTATCGCCGTTCAGTGGCGTGCCGCAGGCTAGGCAAGCAAAGCATTTGCTCTATTGTGCTATCTTTCAGTTGAGTAATGTTCCACTGTGGCGCCTCTTCTGTTTTGCTTCTTGTTAGTTAAAACTTCAAAATTAAAATGGCAATTAAACGACAACGTATCCGGTTCCAAACCAATTTCTCCGATTCCAACCCAAACAGGGTTAATGAATAGGCGAATTGCGCACCCCTGACAACTTAGAAACAGAGAGTCGTTATTGAAACGAGGTTTCTTTTTCCCGCCTCATTTCTTCATTTCACAATTTTCGCACAAAAAAGAAAAATTCAAAATCCCCTCTCCCTCCCCAAAAAGACAAATCTCTTCTCAGGGTTTGATTTTGTTCGATTCTCGTATAGGAAAAAATGATTGTGGAATTACAAATATTGAGATCAGCATCAGTGATTATCAGCGCCAAATAATAGGTAAGTGATTTCTCTTTTAACCTTCCATCATAAATTTCCATTTTGAATGTTTCTATTTAGCTTATTCCCCTCGATCTCCAATCGGGTAATACATTTTCCTTCAAGAGACGGTTTTAGCTTAGTTTTATTGATGTCAAATGTGTGGTTGCCTATGGAGTCGTGGAGTCGAGTTTTGAGTTTTGAATTTTTTGTTTCCTTTTTCTAAGATTTGCGTTTTCTACTGATCAGCGAATTTCGAAACACAAATGCTCGAACTCGAATTTTGCGATGAGTTGGTATCTAACACATTTCGTTGTGAGTTTCACAGTAGATTGCTGATACTACGAGTAATTGTGATTGAGCAAAGCAGGTTTTGTATTAGGGTCTTGTGGGGTATTTGCTTTTTTTTTTTTTTAAATAATTACTTAACCTATAATCCTAGGATATTTATGTCGGTTTTCATATCTGTGCAGCAAGGATATATCAATCAATTCGAATTCAATGGATTTTTTTGCATTTTCTCTTTCATCTTCTCTCTGTTTAATTGGCGAGAACGCTGAATTTTAGAAACTAAAGTTTACATAATCATCCTGTTACTAGTGTAAAGTTTTCAAAAACAAAATAGGATGTCGTTTTCCATCCAAACATGTTGGGTGACGGATTGGAGGGGTGGGTTTCTAGTTTCTACCCTTTTCCTTATCATCTGAACTGGACTTTATAGTATTATTAACGCGTTTAAACTTCTTTTGTTGCTTTTTTGGGTTACAGATTTTACTGGCGTCAATTCCATAGCTTCTCAGCTGAAACTTCAAAAATGGAGGTTGACAGGCGACAAATTTTACCAGATGTAAGTGTTGAAAACACAAGTCCTCAGATTTTACAGTTGATGGGAAAATTTTCCTCTTTTGCTAACGTGTAGTGAAAGTTTTTTATTAATGCTTACAGTATTGTATGCTCTTTTGCTGAATGCTGTCTTCATTTATTTTCCATTTTAATTTGTTTGTATCAATGTTTCGCTATTTGTCTCATATATATAGCTGCTCTTACATTTCTCATTGATTTAAATTTGTCTATGAGAATATTAGCTGCAACATTTATATACTTAATGTGGATTTTCATGTTGCAATTTAACAGAAGTCCTGCTCCCCTGATAAAATATTAGTTCAGAAAACCTGGAAAAATTGATTTCAGTTCTTCGTAGAAAAGAAATATAAAAACAAGAATCAAAACCAAGTCACCGGATTGTTGAACAAGCGGTGGGATGATCTAAAGTTTCAGGCAATTTTGCAACTTGGTTAAATAGATATCTGATACCTCACAAAACATGTTGCAGGATCGAATGAGCGATTGTCGAAGTTTTGGCAGCAATTTCCATCCATCCAGTCAGTCTAGAAAGATTTCAATTGGAATTATGATAGACTCACAGGAGAATAAAAGATCTGGAGCCACAAAGGAAGATAATGTTATCGTATCAAATGCAGAAAGGGGAAATTCTAAGAAAGGAATTTCTGTTGAAGGGAAAAACAAGGGGAAAGGTGTCATTGACGCTAATGAAGGGAAAAAAAATGAAGTTCCAGAGAAGGTAACTTCCCCTTGGATTGCTACTAGGCCCTTTTCCCAAAAAACAACAGCTTTACCAACTGCGAGTGGGAGGAGAAATAAACCTAGCAGAGCGCAGGATGCAACAATTACACATTCAATGCAGTTTTTTGCAAACCAGACATCACTTTTACATTCTGATCGTGACAAGCAGAAGAGTTTTGACGGATTCACCTACAAAAGGGAAGGAGGTAAGGTTAGTAACTTCCAGAAGCCGGCGGAATTTACATTTGTTACTTCACAGGAAGTCCTTGCTTCTGATAAAGCAGCAATAGATGAAAAAAGAGAAGAGGGAAGAACTGAAACTCTGAGAATGAAACTATGGGAGATTTTGGGAACCGTTTCTTCACCTAGAAGTCAGCCCTCTAATTCTAAGGTTTGTGAGGCAGATGCTAATAATTTAAAGCCAAAGCAAGTAGAGGGTGATGCATTAGTCAAGCCTATACAGAATTCAGATACCATAGAAACTGATTCTGAAAATCCCGACTGCACAATGAAGAGACCAGTAACTCGTTCATATGCTCAAAAGAAAGTTCCAAACAAAGCGAAACCAGTAGGGACAAGAACTGGCCCATCGTCTGGTCACAAACACAAGATTTGTGAGCAGAATATCTTCTTATTTGGAGAAGGTATTGAAAAAGGAGATGTTGATGTTAGTGGTGGCTCCTCTATGTCTAGAAGAAAGAAGGGAAGGAGAAAGAGCTCTGGCACTGAACCACGTAGGATTTACTTTGAGACCAACAACGACGATAAGATTCAGGGGGCAACTTGCAAGAGTGAAATGGCACCGCTAGTTGAGCCACATAGGATTTACTTCAATGAGAACAATAATGAAAATAAGATTCAATCGGCAACTCGTACGAGTGATATAACACCGCCTGTCGAGAAAGCATCCTCACTTAGTGATAAGAGCGAAAGTTCTCACGGTGGTTCACCTCAAAGAAAGGACGAGTGCCTTGAGAGGAAGAAGAGAAATTTGGAGGGAGATTCTCATCAGTCTCCAAGAGCAAACAGGGTGGATCTTCAGGAAGATTTTAGCACGCCATTGGTACTAGCAAATGAGGACCAACAACAGGAGTTTGATATTCAGGACTTGAAAAATGTCACAAAGCCACATGATGAATTCCAAAGTCCAACATTCAAAATAAATACTCCTACCTTAAGCTCTTCTCTATGCTCAACACCAAAAGCTGACCAATTAGAGCAGAGAGTTTATAGTCCTGGGGCAGCAGAAAAGAGATTTAGTCTGGGAAATATTCGCACCTTTAGGAATTTGCAGAGTTTGAAGGCAGATTGTCATGCTTCAAAAGCTAAAGCAGAATCATCAGTATCCTTACTTATCGTAAGGGTCACATTCATGTTGTTGGTATGTGCAGGGGTTTTCAAGCTGCTGTTTTATTACGTTTTTGCATTTCCTTATTGAACTCCAGGATGATGCAGAAGAACCTAAAGATCCTCCATCTTGCAAGCCATTTCCTTTTAAGGTAACAGAAGAAGTACAAGAAGGCCTTTCAGAATCATCATCTGAAGATGGGGATTCTAAGAGCTCTGAAGAAGGTTAGCCAATAAATGAATGAAATGATTACAGTGCTCATATGTCATACCAAAACCTGTGATTTATTTAGCAAGCATCTATTATCTCATAATTTCTTTGAAAAAATGATTTTAGAAAACGTTGCAGTTATCTATTTGTACAGCTTAGGTGTAAGTACGACAGCCTTGAACATTCTGAACATTTTCATTATGTGATATACTGTGTTTTTGTACGTCTAAGCCAAGGTGACTATATTGCGTGTACTCTTGAACTGATTTTACTTGAATTATTTGTGTTTGAAGTAAACTATGGACTTCTTTGATCACGATATTTAGCTTTTCTCGTTTCTCTTCTTTTCAATAAATAGCAAACACCAAAATGACAGTACACACCATCCTGCAAATACAATTATTTCTTCTTGCATTTTTCCAGTACTTTCTTTAAAACTGAATATGTTTGATACTTGTTAAAATTTACACCTAATAAAATTGTTTGATACTTGTCCTCATTTACACCTAATAAAATTGTTTGATACTTGTTAAAATTTCATGCCACAACTTTTAAAACTGAAAATGCTCATTCTCCCACAGACATGCTTCCACCATGACCACATGCGGAAGCAAAATCATTATCCTACCATGTTTAATATGGCAACATGCAGCGATTACCTTTTTTGTCATTTTAAGCTTTTACTTTGCAATCTGAGCTTATTCTATTGATATTATTATTGCCATGCGTTTCCTATCCTTGGCCTAATTGATTTGATGACCTGTTACTAGCGATCTCTGAATCTGGTTTGAGGTGCCATCATAAGCCGTCCTAGTCCATCTTCTCACCTGATTCTTTTATCAACTCCAAACAAACCTGTTTGTTAGATATAATTTAATTTTCATGTGCAGGCTTTAAAGAAAGAAATGTCTTCTCCCCAGAAACCGCAACAGCTAAGAGGTCCAACTCCATGCTTTTTCCAACTAAAAGGCTCCATAATCATGAGGGCAATAGCATTAGCAAGTTCAGTCCTACCTTGTCCTCTCCAAAAGGCATGACTTTCTTTATCCTATTCATATTTTCTTATAACTGCTGTGCTTTTTCTTGCCACTATACATATTTATTTCAGCGTCTTTCTGTGCTTGAAACTATTAGGCATTGGTAAAAATGACTGGGACCCGGAGACTTCAGAACAGAACCAAGAGAATGAATTGGAAAGGTTTAACTTTTACGCATAAATAGAAATTGGATTCCAAATATTCTTCAGCTATCACATTTTAATTTTTGCTTGATTCTTGATTTTATTTTCACATAATGATGTTTCAGGGTCTTCGCAATGTTAGCCTCGGCTTTAGAGAATCTCAAAAACAAAATGAAGTCAGCAGCTAGAAAGAAATCCTCTGAAATTTTGATATCTGTTTCTGAGGAGATACGTCTACAACTGAAGAACGTTGAGTCACAAATCCAAACAGATGTGTAAGTCTTCGAAAAGAGAATCCTTAATTAAAATTTCAATTTTTTAATTGAAGATGTTACCAACTTAATCTCGCTGATCTCTCAGTGGGAAGCTGACAAGTCTTAGTAAATCAAAAAGAAAACGCCTGGAGACAAGATTTCAAGGTAAGGAATTTGTCAGCCGGATGTTTTTTGATGAGCTTTAATGAATGCGATTTACTTAAATTGTCAACTTCTCATTGTGTTAATGACATCTATAATACATTTTATTATGAAACACCACCGCAGCAAAAGATATCCTTTTATTAGCATCAATACCTTGGTAAGCACCTTAATGGCAATTTTCTTGTGCACGAATCATAACACTCATGTAATTTATTTTCTATGAATTTGCATCATCAAATGCTTAGCAGGTCTTGCATTAGTTGTTAAATAATAACTTCGTTTGGATTGTGGGACTGTTTTCAATTATCACAATAATAATAATCTTTCATGATCTATTCAAGAGATTCTCATTCATAAATTAACAGAATGTGGAACTATCTTCGGAGAAAAAGATACATTTTTTTTTCTAATGTATATACACTGATTTCACTACATTTAACCAATTATATATTGTTTGTTTATGCACATTATTAATAATCAGATCCAGATTCAACTGGATATGATCTCGTGGACTGACTTTGCAGAGATTCTGATACTGACATCCATCTAATATTTTGAGATATCCCACATCGGATAATTAAAAGATATATATACTTCTTATAATGGCTTGGGCATCCCTCCTCCCTTGAACTAGCTTTTAGGAAAAGTTAAATCCAAGTCTATTACCTACCGAGTTTTACATGGAAGCATAATATTTTGAGATTCATGTCCAGCTCGCAATGAAGGATGAAATATGTTAATATTTTGAGATTCATGTCCAGCTCGCAATGAAGGATGAAATATGTTATCTTTCATTACTAGGCCGTGACCTTTTAAATATTATTTGGTTGCCATGACTCGAGAATAATTCACTATGTATGCAACTTCTCCTTACTGAAGCTTGAATCGTTGGTTCTGTTTTATTGTTAATTTTTCCTATGCAGATCAACAAGATAAACTGAACTTGATATATGACAAGTTCAAACAAGACATCCATCAGCATCTCCAGGAATGTAAAAGCACAGTTGAAGAGCTCGAAATGCACAACATTGAGTTGAAAGGCACTATGAAAAAGCAAAGTATGGCAACATTTATTACAGTTGATTTCATAGTTAGTGCCAATACATAATTCAACTTAGTTTGATGATTTGTGATTTTCTTTAAACTATTGCATTTTTTTTATTCATATCCCTTGACTTTTAAGAAAGAGATGCTGATATTGTGTACCAACACAAGCAAGTTTGGACACTGCAATGATTAGGATCAGTGATGTTTGGATTGGTGATATGCTTGCACATGTTTTCTCGTGCTTTGGGACAAGGCAGAAGTATAATTACAATGACCAGATTAACTTTTTGCAATCTAAAGCTACTTATCGGTTGGGAACTACTGACTTCATTTATGGCATTTTATGCTGAGCTAATTCATTGATTTAAAATGGTGGTATCATCAGGAGATAGGGGTGAAGGTGAAATTGTTCACAGAAACTCATTTACTTTATTGGATAAATTGCAGAAGCATCACACCAGAAACTTCTCATGGAAGTGGAAGAAGCAGTCAAAACAAAACTTGATCATGCACACAGAAGAATCGCAACTGTAAACAAGGCAAGTGTCTGCTTCAAGCTGTTGGAAAAAATCAATGGCATGATTTTCCACCATATGAGTATATTATGCTTTTAGATACCTATGGTATGCTCTGTCATCTTCTACCTCTTTGGAAATGTGGCTTTATAGTATAGTTGTCATTCATTGGTCTTACACAATATTTAGATATCGATTAGAAGCCCAAGATATTTGTCTGTTAGTATATCTGGTGGTAGGAATCTTCATTTGCAGGTCTCACATTCTAGCTTCGAGTAATACATAAGCTTCTGAATTAGCAATTCTCATGATATATTATAATTATCTAGTGCATGATCTTTGAACTTATATGATCGCTGTATTCCTTTAGAATTCCTGGCACTCAAAGGTTGGTTTCTTTACTGTCTAACATTACATGCTCTTTACTGGCCGCATTTGATGCAGTCGGCAAATGAAAAGATGTTACAACTGCAGCATGGCTTAGTTGGGTGTTTGAATGAGGGTAGGCAAAGATGACCTGGTTTAACTGAGCAAGGGAGATGAGACTTGGTTCAGATACTGGAAGCTGAGGTTCGGTGCTATTATTTTCCATATAGTCTCTATGCAGATTTTTTCTATTTGATTCCGTTCAATACTCACCTTTGATAGGATAAATCATGACATTAAGGCCATCTCCAACCAGTAATGCCATTTTAGTGTGCTTTTTGCACCAAAATAGTGTAACTACAGTGCTACAATCTCCAACTCACAACACCAATTTTTACACCAAAAATAACTATTTCCTCTCTTCTTCCTCCACCGCCGTCAACGATTTTTCTACCTCTCTTCTCCTCTGCTTTCTATTTCTTCCATTCTCCCTCCCAATCCCTTCCTTCCATTTCTTCCTCCCTTTCTTCTCTTCTCTCTCCTAATCCCTCATTTTCTTTCTCCTTCTCTTCTCCTTTGCTATTCTTCATCTTCTACACTAATTTTTTTTTTTAAAAAAAGAGAACAGTGAAATGGCATAATTACAATTTTTTTAAAAAAAGAGAACGGTGAAATGACATATCTACAGTGTGACACCAAATATGGCGTTTTACTGTAGCCAATGCCAATTTTGGTGTTGAATTTGGCGTGAGTTGGAGCTGCGTCATTTTTGTTTTTATGTATTTTGCACCAAAATGGAGCTCGGTTGGAGATGCCCAAAGTGCAAACTTCTAAAAGAAGATAATGGATAGATTGAACGCATAATTTTTTTTCCTCATGGCAAATTTGGAGTTATAGGCATTTAGGATATGGCCATATGGGAATGGATCTTCTTCTATGTGTGTTATTGCTGATTAGTTGGATTTTATAGTACAAGTCACTGCATACACCATTTGTAATATGAAGAAACATATCAATGTCTTAGCGTATTATTTTGATATATTCGCTTCCTCCTTGCTTGAATCATGAATTATCTGGGAGTTGCAATAAGGAGCAGTCATATTTATTTTCTTTCTAATATTTTATGGGCGGGTTGGATTCAATTAGCAACATGTCTTTTCTTTTTCGTGAAAAAAAATTCATAGTCCATGAATTATTAGAATATCCAAAATTTACTTAATTTTTGTCTGGTAGGGTCCCTCCCACTCCTCTCTCTCTCTCTCTGGCTTTTTGTTATTAGTTGTATAACTTTCTATCCAGAGACCCAATTACTTGATTGATGGCTGAAGTATACCTTCCCAAGTTATGCATCAGATGAGAAAATTTTGAGGATGAGGATTAACACTGACATTTTGTAATTAAGAAAAAGAAAAGCTAACTAAAATGTAACCTACCGATATTCTTTTGGTAGGAATAAGATAAACCGACTTAGTCCATAATCAATTGCCACCTATACGAAGAATGACAAATTGTGGAATATCTAGTTCTAGTTAGTGAGGGCCCTATTTTCTTTCCAGATTGGAGAAAAAAATCTATTGATCAGAGAAAAAAAATAAAGAGAAAAGAAACAGAAAAAGAATTCGTCTCATATGCTTTGTGGCTGCAGTAAGTTACCCTGTCATTTTAGGCTCCATGAAGTTCTCATTGGCAAAACAGATAATTTGCTGGAATGAGATTGGCTGAGATATTGTTTCGTCAGCCAGTGGTTTGAAGAGAGAGAGAGAGAACAAAAAAAAAAAAAAAAAAAAGATAAAGAAAAGGTTGACAGAAGAACAAAGAGGCACGTGCATTGTCACATGGGTGCACGTGAAGAGCACGCTTTTGTTGTGCCTTTGAGAAGGTGACATGACTTGGAAATTTGAAGCCAATCAAAGTGTCTCTTGAGGTGTGGGGAGGTTGAGTTGTGGAGCCCCCTGTTAGTATAGCAAAGTTTCTAGTCTAACAATGGACTCCGCAGGCACGTGGATATCTTCTAAATTCTTTAAAAAATTACTATTTGTGTACTGTTATTTATTTGACATTGTACTTTTTAAAATTTGGATAATATTTTAATTATTTTATATAATTGGACATAATATATATTATTTATTTCTCATAAAATTTAAAAATTATATTATTTATTTTTGAAGTTAATATATTATATTAATAATTCTTGTAAATTTGATTAAATAGACTAATATTTTTTAAAAAAATATTTTTTGTTATTGTATTTTAGATATTAAATTATAAAAAATAAATTATATATTTTTTAAATTTAAAATACTAATATATTATCTCAATATATTATGTCAACTAGTAATTTTATCCAAATTCTTTTAGTTGGGCAAATATGATATGGTTTTAGCGGTGTCATTTTCATGTTGAAGCCTCCCAAAGATAAGATGGGCTAACTTTGCTTTTCGTTAGTAAGATGAAAGCGACTTTCTTAAAAGGTGCCATATCAGCTTTTAATGAACCTTATTTCAACTTTTGCCTAAGGTGGATTAATTTTATAGGATGTGATTATGTTTTTGATAAATTTTATAAAAATTAGTAAATTTTATTTTTTATATAAAAATTACTTTTAATAATTTTATCATCGGATTGTTGATCTGGACAACGACATAGTATTATGATTTTTTAAATTTATTGACATAACATCTATATAAATGATGATGTGATATTGTATATCAGTATTTTGGTGTCATATCATCAGCAATTTAGTAAAAAAATTGTGGTAAATATTTGTTATAGAAAAAAAAAATAGTAAAAAATTAAAAAATTATTTTTGTATAAATTATTAAAAGTATAATTAAGTGCTCTTTTCCACTCATAAATTACTTCTAAATTTTTTTCATCAAGAAATTATTAAGTGCTCTTTTCCACTCATAAAAGTGAATATAGTACTTGAAAATGACTTGTGTTGATTAAAAACTATGTAAGTTTGAATTTCATGCCCTTTACAAATTTGTAATCGATACAAGGTGAATATAGTATTCTTTCTTTGGAGGGCAAATATGTAATCATCAAATTAGTCGTTGAGCACAAAAAGTAATAATACAAATATAAATTAATGAGAATTTAGGACTAGTTCTTCTATAAAAGTAGGAGAGCGAATCAAATTAATTAATTTGCTTTCCTTGAAACATAAAATGTTCATTAACTTCGGCATTGGAGTAGAAGCATCAAGCGACGTTCATTTTGTATCACCCTTAATTTCTTGGCTTGCATATCAATTTGCCCTAATTATAAACTTATTTCTTGTTAAAACTAAAATCTCAAAGTCTCTATCAATAATGAAAACAGGAAAAATGGTTGGGTTTATGAGAATTAATTTATATAACGGGTAAAATGATTCTTTTCTACCAAAATTTTGAGACTTGTATTAAAATGGTATAAAATTTTTGTTTTATATCAATTTAGCATTACATCTTTACAATTTTATTTTAGATAAAAATACTTATAATATTTATGGTAAAATTCGTTTGATATGAATACCGGATATGTGTCATACACGTCACGTCACTTAAAATAAAAGTGTCATATATTGACAACCCATGTTTAAAAGCCAAAATATATAATTTTTTTTTAAAATCAACATCTAAAACATTCAATTCCCATTTTAAAAGGGAATTTTGGTCTTTAGACATATAAATTGATAATACGTGACATTTTTATTTGAAGTAGCATATAATGTATCATAATATATGTATCTCCGATATCCACGTCAGACGAATTCCATGGTAAATATTGTATGTACTGTTATTTTCAATAAATTTGTAAATATATGATACTAAATTAATACAAAATAAAAATTTGATACCATATTGATACGACTGACAAAATTTTAGTAAAAAAAAATCATAAAGAGAAAATGTTATAAAATGATTGATATCATATATGCTTTGATACTCACCAAATTGTTATATTATGGCAATAATTGTGGTCATATAACTCACGCTTATAATTTTGTAATTACAAAATAAAATTCTGAAATGTGAAGGAACTAGGTTTTTGTATTTAACTGAAAATTTCTTAATTATAATTTTTCCATAAAATAAAAATCAGTAATTATAAAAATTAATTTCATTGTTCAGGTAGCTTCAATAATAATAATAATGTTGTGGACATAAAATCGATTGGTATATTCTCGTGAGATAAGATGGCAAAAATCTCTTCTCTCAAAATCTCTTCTTTCTTAAATAAAATTTTAAATTCGAAGTGTTTTACTCCAGTAATGGCCTACCTGGCATGAATCCAAATGGAATATTAAAAAAGAAAAAAGGAGGATGGGTCCTAATCTGATTACTAAGCATCATAAGCAAACAGATTATCATAATTAAAGAGGTCTATGTATAAAATTGGGAGTTAATGAAGAAGAAAGTGGGATGGGGTCCAAGGCACTATTGTGGACACTTTCACATCCTGAAATCCATGATATGGTGGATTACTATAAGACGTGCTTCAATTTTATACACACCTTTCTCTTGTGAAATCTAGATTTTTTTTTTTGGGCGACCGAGGAATCCTTATCCCCTCATGGGGTCTGGTATTGTTCTGTTTTGAGTTGAAACCCATGATTATGATTTCTTCTTTACTTTTTGTAGAATTCACTGCTCGTTGATTTCTATGATTCGAGCTGTCTAGATTGGACCAGATCGGGTCTTCTTTGTCCTTATAAGTTGGAGTGTTGGACCATCATTGTGTTATGCTTCCGGTTGTAAGTTCTCAAAATATCCTTTCAGGATTTTGGTCATCATCATCCTTTTTCTTGTCTGTTTTCCTCCTCTTGAAATCAGATTCTTTTTCACGTATGCTTTCTGGGTATATATATACATAAATATATAGCTTTGTAAGCTGAGAAATTTTGCTTTTTTGTTAGTCTACTCTTTTGGATTAACACCTGATCGATCGATCAAATCCAGCCCAATTCAGGATAACCCAGTTGGCAAATTGATTTTCCATGTATATTTTCTATACATAATCTATACACAGAAATTTGATTCTTCATGTTTTCATTAGTTTCTTTTTGACAGTGCAGCATTTTGAATTGCAGGGATGATGGTGAATTTCTTGAAATGGTAAGTGAAAATGGTCGGATTCTGATGCGAGGACGATCCACTAATCCATCATGCATCAGTTACATATATCACTCGGACAAAGCTCAAGCTAATGGCGGAGAGGTTATCCATAATCGGAAGATACCGAGGTTCACAAAATTAAGTAGACATCCAACGACTCCTGAAGGCAAAAAATCTTTGGAGAAAATTCGGATTCCTGAGCTTGTTAGAGATAGGAATGATCAGAGACAGCACTCTTATTCCTTTTTATTGAGTAGACCATTTGAAGATGGAAGACAAAGTCTATCTCCGAATTCAAATTCCAAGCACGTGAATTCAGGATCATATCATAGAAACTTGGGCTCAAGAAACTTCTCCCTCTTCTTAAAATTAGCAGAGCTTCCCAAGGCTAATAATAATGACCATCAAGAAACTGTAAGAGGAACAAGTTCGTCAGGATTTCAGGAATTGAAAAGCAAAGAGAAGGATCCTTCTGCACCAGCACTGAAGACGGCAAGTTGTTCAAACGCTAGTAATGATTTCCATGAAAATGAGAATTTAGACTCAATACGACAGATCGTTTGTCCTCCAAAAAAATCACCTCTGCCAGATGAGCAATCAGAAGCTCCCCCTGTCCATGGAAATGCCATTAAAAGTGTAGCAGCAGGAAAATTCATAGATCAACTTGCTACCGCTACTTCAATGTGTTCAGTTGGAGCTTCAAATAATCATACTGCAGGTTATTCATTGAAGAGGATAAATAATGAAGAATCGGAGGAGATGGCATACAAAATTGAAGTACGTACTCATTCATATATATATATATATATATATATATATATATATATATATATATATAAACTAAGAAAAAGTTCGATCATGTTTGCTTCAGAATGTTGAGGAAGAACAAGATTCCAAACTGGCTTCTGCTCGTACCGGTGACAAAAGAAGACGAACTTCAGAAATCCATAATCTTTCTGAAAGAGTAAGTTTAAGCCCTATTTTTCTATTATTCTAAATTAACCCAATAAAGAAAAAGATTAGCTCTTTTTAATTAAGTTATCTAATTATTACGAAGTTCTTCAATTCCAAACAGAAAAGAAGAGATAAGATCAACAAGAAGATGCGAGCATTGCAAGCTCTCATGCCCAATTCCAACAAGGTATTTTACATTATTAAACACCATGCTTAAATACGATATTTGTAGATTAATCCAATCTGTAATATAATTTAAGTTAATTTCATGATTGATTATTTCTCTTCTTTTTCTAATATTTATATGTATATATATATGGTTGTAAAGGTGGATAAAGTGTTAATGCTTGATAACGCAATTGAATATTTGAAGAGCCTTCAGCTTCAATTAAAGGTATATATTAATATATTCTCTCCGTTTCAAAATAGATATATTGTTTAAAATTTTTACAGAATATATTTAAAATATAGGTAAAATACTATATTAGCTTTAGTTAATCAATCTTCACTAATAATTAGTGGAAGATGAACTTTAAATAAAAGTTTAATAGTTAAAAAATAATTAATGTTTATAAATAATTATAAAACGTTAAATATTTTAAAATAAAAATTTTAATCTCAAAGAGAAGTATATTTTATATTATTTATTTAAACCGAATTCAATATCACCAATAATTCAATAAGTACTTATGATTATGAGGGATGGGAAATTGATCAAATTAAGAATATTTGGGAAGCAGATAATGTGGACAATGAGAAGTGGGATATGTATGCCGCCAGTGATGTTAGCAAGTGGATTAATGCAACAATTACATTCAGCAAATTTGGGTCATTGGTCGGCCATGGGGATTGGCATGAGATTAATGCCAATGCGCCCGACACCTTTCTTAAATTCACCAATGATTCCAATGCTGCCTATGGCAGTGTCATCATCACACCCACCATTCATTCCTTCAACTGGAGGATCTTCCCTGCCCTCGGTTTCTCCACCTCCTATTTCCGGTGGCGGCGCCACTCTAGTGGAACTCATGGCCCTTGCTCCATTTCTGACTTCTACTAATGGATACACAGTATGAACTCAGAATTCCAAGATTCAATTCAGGTATTTTCCTGTCTTGGGTTGGGTACGTATTTAGTTAATCAGAGGAAAAAATCTGTTCACGGAATGACACAAAAGTAACATAAAATAAAATTAAGCAAAATTGTTAAATTTTAATAAAATCTTAAAATTTTACATTATATAAAATTTTATTAATTTATGAATTCCGCATAAACACTTCTAATATAACAAAATTCCAGCGACGTTAAAAAAAATATTAACTTGAAATCTGATTAAGAAGCTGATGAAAAAATAGAAATGTCATGTTTTTTTTAGAAAAAATTACTATTTTATCTCTATAGTTTGATATAATATAACAGTACCTTATGAGGTTGAAAAATATATGATTTGCCCCCTATAATTTGACATAATACACTATCACCCCTGAAGTTTGAAAATTATACTATTTACCCCATAAAGTTTTGATATATTGTACTAGCTAGTATCCTTTTGCATATTTAATTTACTGAACTAATATCCCCTGAGCAAATGAGAATATTTTTTTTTACTAGTGTATTATATTTTTTTTCAAATCCTAGGGATATTAGAATTTATGTCAAAAGTAAATAGGAATTTTCTCTTTTTGTTAAGACCTAAAATTTTGAAAACTATATTGTTCTTGATGAGAGATTTAGGCTTTAAAATTTTAAGTCTCAACAAAAAAAGATGACATTTCTATTTTTTCATAGATGACTCAGCTTTTTAATCAGTATAACTTTTTTACTTTCACTGGAATTTTATGTTATTTCAGTAGAATTTCGCTAAAATTCATAAATTGATAAAATCTTGAAATTTTGTATATTTAAATAAGAAAATAGAAAATATAATTTAAATTTTTCCTAAAATTAAATGCTAAAAATATGACTAATAATAATAATAACAAACAACAGTGAGTTAATGTTATATAGAAATTTTTTTTTTAGATTCAGTCTAGTATATTATTCATAGACTAATTTAATTACATAATAATATATATTTTATTGTTTAATTCTTATTAATTATAGTATTATTATATGATTAGATTAATTTACAAATAATGTGTAGACTTAATCTTTATCTAAAAATTTCTCACTTTTATATTATTAAGTTTCAGGCTAAAAAGAAAGTAGCAGGGAGTTAAACACGTCCACAAAATCCCAGTGATCATGATAGGAGCTGCCGGGTGTTTATTTGAAACCAGGAAACAGAGCCATATTTTAACTGGGCAATGGGGAAACCTCACGCATGCATCCTCGGGGCAGGAAGACATGTCATCGGCTCAGATATCCTATGTTCTTTACCCGTCGGTGTATTGCATTCCTCAGCCGTCATAGCCTCTCCTTT
>CATIWF010084143.1:0-16312 GCA_949630135.1 Balakata baccata
GCAAGTTGGTTTTCAGTATCAATAAAATCTAACACTACATCACCGTTTTGAACATGATCCCTTAAGAAATGATGTCTAATGTCAATGTGCTTGCTTCTAGAGTGTTGAATGGGATTTTTAGATAGGTTTATGGCACTTATGTTATCACACTCAATTGGAATGTGGTCAATGCCATGACCATAATCCTTTAGTTGTTGTTTCATCCAAAGGACTTGAGTGCAACAACAACCAGCAGCCATATATTCAGCTTCGACGGTGGACAAGGCTACCGAGACTTATTTCTTGCTATGCCAAGAAACCAAACATTCTCCAATAAAGTGACATGTCCCGGACGTGCTTTTTCTATCTAATAAACTGCAGGCGTAGTCGGCATCTGAGAAATTGATAATATGAAATGAAGAATTTCTAGGATACCATAGTCCTAAATGCATAGTGCCATGAAGATATTTTAAAATCCTTTTTACTACATTCAAGTGTGATTCTTTAGGACATGATTGAAATCTTGCATATAAGCATACACTATACATAATGTCGGGTCTAGAGGCGGTTAAATAAAGAAGTGAGCCGATCATACCTCTATAAAGCTTTTCATCAATTGCTTTACTCTTATCATCTTTGTCCAATTTTGTTTATGTGCTTATTGGAGTCTTACCATTCTTACATCGATCCATCCCATATTTTTTGATCAATTCCTTTGTGTACTTGGATTTATTGATGAAGATGACATCTTTGCCTTGCTTGATTTGGAGACCAAGGAAAAATTTGAGCTCTCCCATCATACTCATTTCAAATTCCCTAGTCATACATTTAACAAATTCTTGGCAAAGAGTTTCATTAGTAGATCCAAAAATGATATCATCAATATAAATTTGAACAATGAGAGTGTCATGCTTATATTTTTTGATAAAAAGAGTTGTGTCAACATGTTCTTTTGAAAAACCATTTTTCAATAGAAAAGCACTTAGTCTTTCATATCATACTCTAGGGGCTTGCTTTAATCAATATAAAGCCTTAGTTAATTTAAAGACATGATTTGGAAAGGCATGATTTTCAAAACCAGGGGGTTGTTCAACATATACTTCTTCTGATATAAAACCATTTAAAAATGCACTTTTTACATCCATTTGAAAAAGCTTAAAGTTCATGTGACATGCGTATGGCTTCTAATCTTGCCACAGGGGTAAAAGTTTCATCATAATCAATGCCTTCCTCTTGGTTGTATCCTTTGGCATCCAATGTAGCTTTGTTTGTTACGATGTTACCATCCTCATCCAATTTGTTCCTATAGACCCACTTACTACCAATGATTGGGTTGTAATGAAAGGGCGAAATAGTCTTTTCAAAAATAATTATATTTTTGTAATTTCAAGAGACTGATGGCTGGAACATATCCATGTCTCTTCCTGCCAGGTCTCAATATGCCCCTTAAGCTCTTTAGAGGGGAGTGACTAGTCGCTCAGATCGAATAGCTGATGGGCCTGTTCGCCTTGTGGGTTGCCCCCTTACCCACACGAACGTTCTATAATGGTTTGACCATCTTTGTAATGCTCAATCGAATATTAATGAAATACTAGCCCGATTTCTACTCATTTTTGTGCCTTTCTTTGTGTGGTTGTGCCTCTTTAATGTGATGTCATATTTATGTGATCGCTTGTTATGTATTATCTTGATTACGCTATCATATCGTGCTTGCAAATGCTATCGGTTATTTAGTCGTTAGCCCGAATCTAATTCATGTCTCATCTCATATGCAGAATTAGCAGAATAACCCTTAGTTGACTTGCTTGAATATGACCCAAGTGAGCACCACATGGTCCTAAGTGTATGGGCCCGTAACATTTAGCTGGCTAAACAATGTTGGATGAAATTTTCTGCATGAACTTATTTTATACTTATTTTATTATTATTCTTTTGGTTAACTAGAAAAAAAGTCAAACAAATGTGGTTTGTTTGGTTTAGAACTTATAGTTTAATTGCTTATAATTTGTAGGTTCATCATCTAGAATTCACAAATTTATCGTCTATAACTTGCAGTGTCATCGTTTAACATGCAGGTTCATTATCTCTAACTTACAAGTTCATCTTCAGGTTCATCATTTAGAAGCAATAGATTCATTGTTTAGAATTTGTAGATTCTTCTATTAGAATAAATTCATTCTATAGTTCTTCCATTAATTTTTTATTACCAATAAAATGACAAATTTGCCTTTCTTTTTTTGTCTTAAAAATACCAAAAAAATTTAGTATTATTAACTTGATACCAAAATATCAAATTTATCATTTTTTTAATATTATATTTTTTAAAATTAATAAAATGTCAAATTATCAAAAAAATAAATAATGATATTTTTAGTATTTTTTAGTTAAATAACGGAATATTCTAGTTGACTAATAGAATATTCTAGTCAAAATTAACTGAAAAGACTAATTAGTATATTTAACTAAATTTAAGAGACTTTATAATATATTTCAAAAAATGAAAGGACTAACTAGTGTATTCAACAAAATGTCATTAGTGTATTAGTAATTTATCCAATATATAATGATAAAGCACTAAACTTTGATAAAATTATATAAATTTATTAACTAAATTAAATAAGAGGAATTTTTGCTTGTTACCGATTTTTAACTTTTCTTTTCAAAATTACCTACATTATTTTCTCTTTTCACACCTTTTTTTTTTTAATGTTTTGTTCAATTTTCATCTTTCTCCTTCTCTTTCTTACCCTACACGAGACACTGCAACGGCAACGATATTCATTGAGTATGTTGATGTGGAAGAAGCTACTGCAACTACAACGATAACGACGATGGTGTTCGACGACAATGATATATGTGTTCAAAGTAGTTAGAATGAGAAATATGTTAGATTTGATGAATTTATGACTGTAATTATAGATTTTTTTTTTGTTGAATTGAATCTGATAGTCAATGAGAATCTGAATTGAATTTGTTAGTTTGAGAATTTTCTGATAGTTTTTAATTCTGAATTGAATTATGTTCTGTTCTTCTTCTTCTTTGTTCTTTGTTTTTTTTTTTTTTGGTGAAAATCACTAATGTATTTCCAAGGTATACTTGAGGTATTCTCATGGAATTTCCAAAAGTATACTCAAGGTATTTTCACGAAATTCCTTCTAGGGAATTCTCAAGGAATTCCTAAGGTATTCCCAAAAAATTTCCAAGAAAGACCTAAGGTATTTCTAAAGAATACCCAGGGAATTCCTCCTAGGAAATTTTTTAAGGTATTCCTAAAGAATTTCCAAGGAAGACCGAAGTTATTCCCAAGGTATTTGCAAATTATATCCTAAGGTTATACAATGAACTATATGAATCTTGTTTAATGGTTCACAATGAATAATACAAGGCAAATAGACATCTTAAATGATTTATTAATTATTAATTTCTCCTTCTTCTTCTTCTTCTTCTTCTTCTTCTGTATTTGATTAAAAATAAACAAAGATATTCCCAAAGTGTATCTAATGTATTTCCAAAATATATCTAAGGAATTCTCATGATATACCCAAGGTATTCCGAAAAATATATCCAATGTTTAACAATGAATTGAATGCTGTTAGTTTGAAAATTTGTGAAGTTTTTGAATTTGTATTTAATTCAATTCAATTCATTTCAATTCAATTCTTCTTCTTCTTCTTCTTTAATGATTCAAGTTTTCATCTTCTTCCTTTGTTTTTTGGTAAATTTTGAACCAAAGTCTACTAAGGTATACCAAAGATATTCTAGAAATATATCATCTAGGCAATCAGTCAATGTTCAACAATGAATTGAATGCTATTAATTTGAGAATTTGTAATGCTTTTGAATTTGGATTCAATTCTACTCTTCTTTTTCTTCTTCTTTTGCTTTTTTTTTTTTATAAAAATTGAATCAAGGTATGCCTAAAGTATATCAAAGGTATTTCATAGATATATCGTCAATGTTTAGACACATTTTGGGGTGACTTTTAGATTTTGGTACTGTTGTAATTATTTTCGAGTGTTTTTTGTATTGTTGAAAAAACATTAACTGTGGTGTTTTTGTAATTATTTTACAGTTTTTTCCATTCTTGAAAAATTTCCATAAAATAATAGAATGTATAATAAAAAAAATTTATTTCACTCCTATGATATTTTACTAGTGGTTGAATTTATAAACAAATTATAAAATAATTTTACCTATATAAAGAAACTTACATTATTATTCATTAAACAAACTTCATAACATTATTATTTATTTTTACAATGTATTTTACCTACATGCAATGAACCAAAAAAAAAAAAAACTTTGCACCACATTTCAAAATTGGCAAAAAAAAGAAAAGCCACATGTTGAACCTGTAAGAGGCTATGAATATAACGGAAAATTGGGGGGGTGGGAATAACTAAAAATACAGTAAAAAAATTACTAGAGGTGTAGTAAAAAAGAGTAGAGGAATTTCACCAAATACTGATTTTTAATTTTTACAAGTATTTATTCTTCATTTCTACCATTTTTATTTTTACCAATTTTTTACTTTTTTCTTTTTAAAGATGGCAATTTCTTCATGCTCTCCACATCGAGAGGAACAGATGAAGAGTTCATAGATTTTGGGTTACAAAAGGAGGAATAAAGAGATGAGAAATTTTTGTTTTGCAAAAGTTTCATTTAATTTGAGAAAAAAATGACTTTTTCCTATCTTTTAAAGATGGATTAAGAATTTCCGTTAACTTATATGACACTAATTGTCTTTATGCATGCATTTATTATTTTTAAATATTATTTAAGTAACTTAATTAAGGTTATTTACCTTAGTAAACCTTGAGTAGATCTTTGGGTAAACTTGGATAAATTTTAGGCAAAATTTGGGTAATGTAACATTTTCTTAATTACGCAAATTGATATCATTCCTTTGTATTGCATAAACCTTAATACCCAATGATTTTAGAACTTTATGATTTTCACAAACTTAAGAGAATATTCATCACGAATAATTAACCATAATAATAGGATCTCAATTACACAAGAAGAAGAAGAAGAAGAAGAAGAAGAAGAAGAAGAAGAAAAGAACTTGAATGTAGGAACTTAGTTTTGTTCTCTTTATCCTACCTTCATAATATAGCTCTTTGATAGAGAAGAACTATTCTTCCTTATGCAGAAAGAGGACAAGCCCTAATGCCCCTTTTATATATTTCTATAATCGTAAATCCTTGTGCCTCTTAGAATTTTTGTTTGTTGGAATTCTATAACATACCAATAGGATTTAAGACCTTACTTATTAAACCCCTATCATAATCTTTATTATCCATTCATGAACTGTAACACATTCCCTTATAACAAGAATACATCCCATTATACATAGAGAGTGTTATAGGTCCAGATGGTCATTACCTGTCTAAATTAAAACTTTTCTATCTATATCAACTTATTGTACTGACACATATATTTAGTTATTTACCCTATATCACCTCAAGGTGATACTAGTACTTGTTTACATGTCTGACCCAAATTCATTTAATGATATGGCATCATAAGCCCTCTACTTATGCATCATAGTCACGTCTCAATGTGCCACTATTAATTCTTGTTACGTGATCTTAAAATAATAGGCATAATTAAATACATCTTTTTTACATGAATGCTAAAATAAATGCATGCTATGAGTATGAATTTGACCCAAATCCAGGTCTATGGTCTCCTCTGTATGGGCTTTGGCTCCTCCGCTATCAACTGCTACAACTACTATCTACTGACTCTAAGACCGGCGTGCATGGTGATTCCTATGCTAAGCTATCATAGCTTAGTAATACATAAGCATAAAAGTGATAATATTTAATGATATTAATTCATGGCATATAACTCAAGGTGTACTTTGATGGCAATTTTATACTCATATTGTCTAGATGTGAACGTGCTTATCACATATTACGTGTATAGCATTATACTATTTCAATTCTACATAATGGATCATACGTGTCGCATATGCCAAAACAACATGGATATCAAGTCATATAAGACATATTTACAATATAATAAACTTAAATAAAAAAAAATATAGTGATTCATAAACTAAGATAAAATAATAATTATGTAACTAATAAAATAACTTAAATAAAAAATATAATAAACTTTAATGAATAAAGTAATATGAAATGAATCTATAAATAAATTATAAGCAATTATAAATAATAATTACATAAGTAATAAAATAATTTAAATAAAAAATATAATAAACTTTGATAATATTAATTAATTAAGTATTTATAATAATTAATTTAAATATTGTATTGATGTTAAATTTAGCTTTGATTGTACTTGTATTGATTGAACTTTTTATTATATATTATGCCTATATACCCGTTCAAGAATTACTCATTAGGAGTAAATATTGAATAGTCTCTAGTTTAGGATTGTTTCTTGAATAGTCCCTAGTTTGGGATTGTTCTTAAATATCAAATTTTACTTAGGATGTGGATGCATAAATGGTTTCTAGTTTCAAGGAAAATATCAATATCATTTCCTTAATGTTCTCTAGGTACATATGTGAATGAATTATTCTATTTATGTTGTATACTTAGAGAACTGAGGGGAAATGCTACCGAATTTTTATTAGGATCGGAAAATGGATATGCTTTCACAAGTGAGATTTGATGTTCAAGGATGGATTAGGTTGGAGCAACAAGGACCCAAAAACCAAATATTTATCGTGATAACGTGGTTTGTTTTAAATTTTATTTCTTTTCATGGTTAGATACGGATCGAAGCTAGATGTATGGTAAACATAATACTGTTAAATTTGTGAATGGAGTTGAGGGATTTATTAGAACTACAATAGAAAATCATATGTGGAAGAAAGAATCAATGATTGCATGTCCATATGTTGACTGTATCAATATGAGAACATATCAGGATTAACAAATTGTGAAAACTCATATTATATGTCGTGGTTTTATGGGAGATTACATACGATGGATATGTCATGGTGAGAGAGTATTGGCTGAGACAAGTTCTAATATTGAAAGTCTCATGGAGAAAATTATTTCGATGATGAAGGGAATAATTTGGACAATGATCGGTTGGACGATATGATACATGATATTGGAAATTTTGTGAAAAGGCCAGATTACCTTGAGAGATTGTGCTCTGATGCTGAGAAGCCTTTATATCCCGATTGCACTAAGCTTATGAATTGTTAGCTGATTGAAACTATGCAATATGAAAGCCAAAAATGGATGGAGGGATAAGAGTTTCACAACATTATTAGAGCTTTTACAAGAGATGTTTCCATAAGGAAATCAGCTTCCCTCGTCAACCTATGAGGCTAAAAAAATATTGTGTCCTATGGGTATAGATTATAAGAAGATACATGCATGTCCTAATGATTGTGTATTATACCGAAATGAGTATAAGGACTTGCATGAGTGTCCTAGATGTGGGGCATCGCACTACAAGCATGGAAAAGTATCTTCACAGGATAAGAAAGGGCCTCCAGCTAAAGTATTGTAGTATTTACCAATAATACGAAGATTCAAATGTCTGTTTGCAAATATGAAAAATGCAAAGCACTTAAAGTGGCATGAAGAAGGTAGAAAACAAGACAACAAACTTAGACATCCTACAGATTTACCACGATGGAGAATAATTAATTCTACATTCCCTGAATTTGGTTGTAAAATGAGAAACTTGAGGCTTGGACTATGCATGGATAGAATAAACCACCATGGGACACTAAGTAGTCAACATAACATGTGGCCAATTCTCCTTATAGTTTATAGTATGCCTCCATGGCTGATTATGAAGCGCAAGTATACAATGTTGTCGATGTTGATATCGGGGCCTAAACTACCGGGAAATGATATTGATGTTTATCTTGCACCACTCATTGATGATTTGAAACTATTGTGGAATAAAGGTGTGCTAGTGTATGATGCTTATACTGAGAGCATGTTTACCTTACATGCTATGATATTTTGCACTATAAATGATTTTCCAGCTTACAGTAACTTGTTTTGGTACACTATCAAAGGTGCAAAAGCTTGTCTAATATGTGAAGAAAACATAATGGACCAAAGGTTAAATCATTACAAGAAAATGTGTATATGAGTCACCAGATCTTTTTGCCTCATAACCACACTTATCATAAGAAAAAAAAAAGCCTTTTAAGGGACAAACCGAGATGCGAGTAGCTCGATTGCCTTTAGCTAGAAATCAGGTACATGAACAGGTTAGAGAAATTAAAAATGTATTTGGCAAACCTAATAAGACTATTCAAAATAGCTAGTAGAAGAAGAGATTCGTGCTCTAGGATCTTCCATACTGGGAACATTTGCTTGGTCAATACTATATTGATGTTATGCATGTAGAAAAAAATGTTTGTGATTCTGTAATAGGGATATTGTTGAAGATATTGGGAAAAATAAAATATCATTTAAAAGTGAGAAAAGACATGGTAGAAATAGGCATACAAATGGAGTTAGCACTGCAAAATAAGGGAAAGCAGATGTATCTTCCTCCAGCCTGTTATACACTATCAAAAAATGAGAAAAATAAGCTTTTATCAGTGTCTTTATAGAGTTAAGGTTCCACATGTATATTCATCAAATATAAAATGTCTTATGTCGATGAAAGGTTTGAAGTTGGTGGGTATGAAATCTCATTATTATCATATTTTGATGCAATAATTTTTGCCGGTTGCAATCCAAGGCATACTACTAAATCATGTCAAAAATGTGATTACAAAACTTTGTTTTTTTTTCCATGCAGTATGTTCGAAAGTGGTTGATCATAAATCTTTGAATGAGTTGCAGCCTAATATTGTTGTTACCCTATGTCAATTTGAAATGTATTTTCCACCTTCATTTTTTGATATAATGGTGCATTTAATTGTTCATCTTGTGAGAGAGATAAAGTTGTGTAGTCCGGTGGTTTTGAGGTAGATGTATCCTTCTGAGAGATTCATGGATATCTTCAAAGGGTATGTAAGGAATCGGTTTCGGCCTAAAGGCAATATAATTGAAGGTTACTCAATTGAGGAGGGTATTGAATTTTGCAATGACTACTTAGCAGGCGTTGAACCAATTGGAATTCCTAATTCTTATCACGAGGGAAGGCTAAGAGGTTAAGTTGGATTTAAAGTCGTATTGCCTGATGCTTAAATGCGTGACAAAGCACACCTAATTATGTTGCACCACCTGACTGAGGTTCCTCCATACTTAGAAGGGCATATGGCTCTTTTAAGGTGTCTGAATCCTTCAAAAGGTGAAATATGGTTGACAAATGAACATAATCATTCTTTTAGTGGATGGTTTAAAGATCGTGTGATGTGTCAGTTGTCAGAAGAGCCCGATGAAATAACTAATAATATAAAATGGTTAGCATACGACCCTGGGTTGTGCATGCGGTCTTATGAAGGGTATGACATCAACATATATACATTTTACACTAAACATCAAGATGATAAGAGCATAATGCAAAATAGTGAAATTACTTTGGTAGCTTCTAATAGAGAATTTGCTAGTGCTAAAGGCACCAGTCCAATCAATTCTACAATATCATATTATGGTGTAATTGAAGACATTTGGGAACTAGACTATAAGAAATTCAGTATTCCTCTCTTCCTGTATAAATGGGTTGAAAACCGATGCGGTGTACAAGTGGATGAGCAAGGATTCATATTGGTTGATTTTAGTCGGTTAGGTTATCGAGATGATCCATTCATACTCGCTTCATAGGCTAAACAAGTATTTTACATTGTTGACCCGAGTGAATGCAAGTTATCTATTGTTCTTCAAGATAAAAGACGTATTGTGGGTATTGATGATATAATAGATGAGGAAGAGCATAATCAGTTGGATGAGACTCCTCTGTTTTCTAATGGGCTACCTATGCCAATTAGTGATGACATGATAGATACAAATTATATGTATATTGATCATACCGAAAGCTTATGGATAGAAAATCCCAAATAATTGATTCAAATTTCTTTATGGTATGTTTATTTATTTGTAATAGTATGGCCAAATGCGGTTTATTTATTTGTAATAGTATGGTCAAATGCGGTTTATAATTATAAGTTACTTTTAAATGAAATTGATTCAAATCAATTGCTCTTAAATGAAATTGATAAATTAATTGATTCAAAAAATTCATTATCATAAATTGCTTTTCAATAAATTAATAAGTTAATTGCTTTCAAATGAAATTGATAATATATATATATATATTTGTTATATTTGTATTGCAGGAAATCATGTCTTCAGCAAGCGATGATCAACCCACAATCAAGATGAAGGAAAAAGGAGGTGTAAAATATAAAAAAATGCTTAAGAAAAGATAAGGAAAGTTGACAATAGAGTTAGATGAGGATGCAAACCATATTGGGCCAAATACAGATGCATTCAAATTTTAGCTTAGACTTGTGACACATTCAAAAGTCAATATCACGATGCCACTGTAGAGCAAAGTTGATAAGGGCCTTAAATATATATGATATGGGAGGATATTAAGGTAATTTTTCAAAAAAAACACAATATCATGATTTAAAATGATGAGAATAATTAATGATTTAAAATGTATATAATACTAATAACATTAAAATGTTAGTTTGCAGGAGGCCTTTACTATGCCAGACACTTTGGAAGTGAAGAAGAAAATATTGAAAAATGTAGGAAGGCAATCGAAAGATTTCAAATACTGCCTCGTCAGAAAATACATATTGGTGGTAGATAATCCCCAGCAGTTGTCGTCATTACGAAAGTATGATTATTTATCTGTTGAGGATTGGAAAGAATTCAAAAGAGCACATGAAGATGAATCATTTGAGGTACAAATTTTTTTCAAGCACATCTTACGGTGTTTTATTCAAATAATTAAATGTACAATTTATTTAATCTCATTTGATTGTTTTATTCAAATTAGCATATTTTATTATATTTTATGCAATTTGATAATACTGAGAAAAATAGAAAAAATGGGTCACGACAAAAGCCAAAAAATAGAAGGATATTCATCTCCATTATTTGGGTCGAAATGGCTATGCCGCTAAAAGGCCATAATTGATCATTGAAGATCTTGTTGCTTTTCTCTCTTCCATGGCCATGATGCACTATGATGCTACCTCATCATGTGATCGAAGTCTTGACAGGGTACGAGCTAGAACAAAAAAAAAAATAAATCAAGAAAATCATATGATTCCAGTTGAAAAGACGAAAGAGGTAGCACAAAAAATGGTATGTAAAAATTATTTAGCAAATCTAAATAGCAAACACTTTTCATTTAGTTGGGATTGGTTTTTGCTCCTTTATTATTTTCAACAGGAATCATTATGGGAGGAGGTAAATCAGGGAATATAGGTACTAGAGGGACAGGATGATATATTGACCCGTGCACTTAGTAAATCCAAACATTTTAGCTCTGTTCGTGGTGTAGGTAGTGGCACCACTATATCTAGTTTTTTTTTGGTAAGTAAAGCAGGAGGAAACAATCTACCTCCATCTCAGAGGAACAAATAGCAACATTGAGAGAGGAAGTGGCTTCTCAAGTTCAAAATTGCAGGCCAAATTTGCTTAGCAGATGGCTGAATTTAAGGCCATGATGATGATGCAGTATGAGTCTACCAGCAAGTCATCTCAATTTGTACCTAAGGTGGAGGTAGAGATGGGTCCCTCACTTAGTGCCTATATGCCTAATAGCTGCCACTTTGTTGACCCATCATTTTCAATGGGAGATACACAGGTAAAAGTTATAAATTTTATTCATTATTACTTAAATGCACATTCATTTCCATTTACATATGCTCATATTTATACTTAGTTTAAGACTTAATAGTACACAATGTTGGGTTTTGATGATTATATAGATATTTGAGCTGTGCCACCTTGCAATTAACCGTAAGGGATAAACAATCATAGTGGTAAAGGACATGATTCATTCAAGCACTCTAGGTGCATTACTGCATGATATTCCTATGGCCTTAAATAACTTGAGGGTGTCTGTGGATCTCCCTTTTACTCAGTATAAATTAGAACCACTTTCTATGTCTACAAGCGAGTTCCTTACTATGGAACAGGCATATGGCAGTTTTATTCAATGGCCACAACATCTCATCGTCCATAGGGAGGTATGAATTAATATTTCTCTATTTCACTCCCTAATTCTTTAATAAATAGCATTATCACTTTATTTTATTTATTTCATAGTACATTGTAATAATATACTATTAATTGATGGGAAAATATAATTCAACCTACAAAGAAAGTATAATTTGATCAAGGTAGCAGTTTCACAAAAGAATCGCCTACAAAACCATTGGTTAAAGCAAAAAATTTATCAAAATTGAGTGGATGCATGCTCAACGTACATGACTTTGTTTCCAAGCTAGATGAGGGGTACATGTTTCAAATTGTTTTTCCTTAAGGGTTATTTTGTTATCCACAAGGGATGGACAACAAAGTCTTTATCTGTCGAGAAGACATCTCTTAACTTCTCTCCATGGAATGACTCGATTTCTCGATTATCAAAATTTTTATGCTATAAGTGATTATAGTGTATATAGTTAAAATTGTGAATATTGAACTGCCATATTTTAATGCAATTTCAACTTTTGTTAGTTTTGTACTTCATACATGTAGATGCCTTTATAGAGTCTGCAACCAATTATTTGCACCAATTGGTTTTTTTTGTCCAAGTTATTTAAATAGGATATGTACGAAGGAGAAGAAATTGGTGCAGAATTATATGGTGGATGCTCTACAGGCACAGATGGATAAAAATTTCATTTTACTGCCATATATTCCAAAGTAAGATAAATTTTGGCAATTAAAATATATTGTATTATATTTTATCATGACATTTTCATTAATTTACTATTATTTTGTATATCTACAGTCAACACTAGATGTTGATTTATTATTAACTGTACACGAAGTGAGGTATACTTTATGGATCCTTTCAATAACTTCAGTAGATAATTACCTATTGAAGAACCTATTAATATATAAGTTATCATACTTGCGCTCATATCTTATTATAAATTTTGTGTTATACTGATTGCATGTTTTTATATATGAACTTATCTTTTAGGGTATATAAATTATACCAATATACTACTAGGAGAGGCACCTCAAACTCCTTATATTAGAAATTCATTGACGTAAGAATTTATCATTTCTATATATACTAGTTAGGTTTGAATTTCATCTTCCACTGTATACTCAAATCAACTTTTTTTAATTGTTGTTTCTTTATTTTTTACAAGTGCCTGAGACAACCTAGAAGTGTTGAATATGGGTACTACATACTCATATACATGTATGATATAGTAACCCATCATAACACGGATATTCAATTGCTTATGGTAATGTTATTTCTAATACATATATGCAATTTATTACAATTTATACTCATATCAACATCATAATTCTTTTAATGTTTTCTATTTTGTGTTTAATTTATTTCGTAGACAACTTTTGAGACCGAACCATAAACTCAGGCACAAATTGATAAAGTTTGGGAAATGTAATGTAACTTTTTTTGTTGTGAGTGTATATAAATTAAATTTTAATTTTAATTTTTTAAGTGTTTTAATAATGGAATCGGTATATTGTATTACAATTTTTTTTTTTATAAATTTAATTGTTCCATTATATTTATACACAATGAGCATTGTTTATGAATTATTGAATTTGAGTTGATTGATTAATTGTTTAGGATGCTTATAACTTTAAGTTGTTCAAAAGCCTATAATGGCACGTTGGCTTGAAGTTTAGTTGTAGAATGCTTAGGACTTTAAGAATGCTTGAATTTGAGTTGATTGATGAATTGTAGTTTAATTCAGATGTTTGAAAGCCTATAATGGCTTAAGTTGAAATGTATGTCTTGTGAACTGCTGCTGGCTTGAATTTACAGGTATCTAGTATATGCAAAAAATTAAATATATATTAAAAAAAGCTAAATAAGTCTATTATGCCAAAAAATAGTCTTATCAGAAGCGGTCAAATAAGTCTGTTTTATAGAAAACAATCGCATCTAATATGGTCAATTGGGGCCGTTGACCAACTCAGATAAGTCTGTTTTTAGTAAAATAGACTTATCTAATCATCCTTAAATGCAACTATTTTTATACAGAACAGACTTATCTGATCATACTCAGATGCGATATATCTCATTCTTATATGTCTGTTCATGAACAGACGCATCTAGCCCAAAAAAAGTCACAAAAGACCATTTTCTGTACTAGTGAATCCTCAAATGCCAAGCATATTAAAAGCCTTCTCCACTGGTACTTTTATAGGATGGTCACCTACTCAATTCATGCATAAGGAGCGAGTAATGAAAAAATGAGCAAAAAGGATTTGCTTTATGTTTATGCCTTGGTGTATGGAGTACCCATGGAATCCACACAATGTTTCATTGATCAACTTTTTCACACTGCTACTTCAAGTGAAGTCACAATTCTTATCACTTCCCACATCTCTAAAATAGCCAACCATTTTAATCTCCTCACTCCTTTCAATTTGACCAATTATGTGGAGCATGAGGAATATGGCACAAACTTGATAGATATCCCCTATCTTCTAAGTGCAAACGCTATAAGAAAGGTTGGTAAGGATAGGTATGCCTACGCCTTAGGAGAACATGGAGTTCAAGCATTATCCTCTCAGAAAAGGAAAAGGACAAGACTTATGCTTGAAGACCAACAACTATAAGAGGAATCCTAAAAAGAGCTTATGGTTGGCCCTTCATAAGCCCCACCTCCTTCATCTTAACTGTTTCCTATAGAAAGGAAGCTTTTGGGGATGATGAGGTATCTTCACATGGACTTAAACGCTATTCAAGCACGCATGGGTATGGAAGTGTGCAATAAAGAATTTGCAAATGAAGAGAGTGAAGACCAAGATGAAGATGATGATGACCTTTCTCCATCTTTGTAGGTCAGAATTCTTTGTTTTAAACTTTTTATTTACCTTGTGGTTGTGGACTTTTTAATTGAGAAATAAAAATATATTACAAAATAAAGGGTTTTAAGAATCTAATCAATTCTTTATTTAGGCAAGGTTTCATTAATTAATTTAGTGTGGATAATTAATGTGGGTCAGATAATAATACGGGTGTGATGGACGTCCCATGATTATTATATTATGTGGACTAAGTCTCTCTTGTTACTGACTCTCACCCCTTATATAAGATTGGATAGGGATAAAGAAATGAATAAGGTTTCAGAATTCCATCATTCGGAGTCCAGAAACGAGAGAAGTTCTTAGTGCAATCTCATTCATATCGTTCCTAAGACGATGGATCCAGCGAAATCAGGTTCTTATCTATGTCTTCTATTTCAATTAAACTTGTTTCGTGCTCTAAACTGCATGTAATAGATCCAGGGCTGAATATATCTCCCATCAATTGGTATCAGAGCCAAATTACATGCTTTTAGAGCCATTTTTATATTTTTCTCATTGAGTTATGGAGAAAAAAATTGAGTTTAATTGAAATTTGGAGTGAAAATGGGATTTTGGAGAAGAATTTTAGAAAATTTTCGCGAAAAATTGCAGAAACAAAATCGGGGGGAAGGGATGAAGCAAGCGCGTGTGGTACACACTCCTGGCTTGAGCGTGGGCGTGCGCCAAACGGTGGAAGGAGTGTGTCTGGTGCATGTTGTGCACGCGCCAGAGACGCGCGTGGGCGCGTCGTCAGCCGAGTGTGCTGCTGCGTCAGGCGCGTGCAGAGCATGCTCACGCCGCTGCCACTTTTTGGTTTTTTCCCTTTTTGCCCCTAAAGTTTATAAATTTTGCAAATTAGTCCCTACATAGTTATTTTTCACTCCTGGAGGCCTTTTTTCGCCTGGTTTTGATCTGAATTAATTTAGATAATTCTAAATTAATTATTAAAAGCCATATTTGAGTAAAATTGTGACATTTTAAGAGATAAATTATTTTTTATCTCATGATATTTAATTTATGCATGGGCATAAAATTGTCACATCTGGAAATTAATTTTTCTCAATTAAAATTGACAATGTAACTGATTAAATTATTGTGAACATAATGTTTCAGGACATTTAACCCCACGTCCATAAGGAATGAAAATTATGTTATTAAGTTATTTCAAGGCAATAAATAAGGTGTATCCCGATATAAGAATTTCTTTTAAAATCAGTTGAAATGTTGTCTCCAAAGCGGCCTTTTTAGCAGAAATTTTAAGAAATATTCGGTCTTATATGTTTTAGGGATGTCTCGGATTTAATTTATAATTATTCAGCCCAAAGGTGTTTATTATAAATTAAATTTGGAGATGTGAAATATAAGACATATGATTGGGAATGAGCTGGTACAAGTGGTTTATA
>CATIWF010084188.1:0-65155 GCA_949630135.1 Balakata baccata
TATTTATATTTATTTTACAATTTGTTAATTATTTATATTTATTTATGTTATATTTTATTTAATTATTAAATTTAAATTATATATTAAATAATTTTATTATATATAAACTAAAATAATATTAAAAATTAAATATAAATTAAGATAAATAATATTTATTTTTAATTAATTAATTAAAAAATTAATAGAGTCAATATGAAGTCATTTTGCAGTGGCCTAATGCGACTGTTTTGAGATAAAATAGTCGCATCAAGCCTTAATAAAAAACAATGTTGTTTTACATATATTTAATTAATTATATTATTATATTATTATTTATATTTAATTATTTGATTATTTAGTTATCTATGTAATAATTTATTATTTATATTTATTTTACAATTTGTTGTTTATATTTATTTATATTATATTTTGTTTAATTATTAAATTTAAATTATATATTAAATAATTTTAATATATAAAAACTAAATAATATTAAAAATTAAATATAAATTTAACTAAATAATATTTATTTTTAATTAATTAAAAAATTAAAAGAGTCAAAAGGGTATTGTTTTAGGGAGGCCTGATGCGACTGTTTTAGGGAGGCTTGATACGACTGGGGCAAAATAGTCGCATTCAACCTTTAATCAAAACAATGTCATTTTGGAATAATAATATGCGACTATTTTGTCCAAAAACAGTCGCATCATACCTTTATTATTTTACCCTAAAATATGTCTTTTTTCTTACTATCTTTCTAATTTGCCTCGATAATAATATTTCATTTTCCTCTCCTTTTTTTCTCAATTGCACAAATCTACATTCTTCCTCTTTCTTTTTTTTTTTCCTTCTTCAAAGAAAATCTTTCATTTTTCTCTCAACATTGTATTGCATTCCTCCTTCCTTTTGTGCCTCATTTCATCAACCACATCTGAAGGTTAGTTTTTTTAATTAAAATTAATTAATAGAAAGACATGCATGAAGAAATTAGGTTGCTTGATTTTACCATGTTTGATGAACTGAGTGTTATTTGTATGGATTTAGTTTGTAAATAACTCAGTATGGAAATTTGTTATTTGTGATGAAAGTAAATGGTAAAATGAGTATTATATGTTTGGATGATTAAATTGGTGTTATTTGTTTGTATTTTAAACTTAGCTGTAGAATTTGTAATGAAATTAAAATGAATTTGCATGTGTTGTCAAGACAAATTGGGTAAATTATGGATGTTAGGTAAGTTAGTGATGAAGTAAAACATTCTAATAGTTAGTATTGTCTCGAAGTCGTTTGATAAAATTACTAAGTAAAATTAAGATTAATTCAATACATAAGTATGCTAAACTTTTATTGGAATTGAAAGAAGATAACATTGGAACTTAGTTGTTTGATAAACTGTTTAGAATGCTCATGAGTTTGAGTTGTTAAAAAGCCTATGATTGATTATGTGTTGTAGTTGTAGAATGCTTATACTTATAGTTTGATGAATGCATTGAAAAGTCTATCATGACTTGAGTTGAAGTATAAAATATTGTATGTTTGATACTGCTGCAGGTTGTTTGTAATTACAGATTACGAGTATGAAAAAATAATAAATATATTAAAAAAATAAACCAAATAAGTTTGTTTCAATTCAAAACAGATATATCTGAACTACTCAGATACAACTAGTACATGCTGATACATTTGGTTTATTTATAAGATGCGTCGCCTTTTTACATATTTGCTTATAAATAGACGTATCTGATAAAAAAAAATAGATACAAAAGAATCTTGGGAGAACAATTTTCATTCGATTTTTACATGGTTCCAAATCAATTTGATTTTTACACAACCTTGACAATCGTTGATCTAAACATATGTAGCGGCACTGATGGGTAGCTAATGATCGGGATATTTCTTAGTTGGGTGTACTTTCCCAAACTAATTAGTGTTGTTTTGAAAAAAATTTCATTTTTGGTGCAGGAAAAGTATTGTGCGCTGGTATGAGTGGTGCACCGATATGGCGAGTGCCACATAGCGAAAGCATAGATCAGCGCACCACTCAAACTAGCGCACTAAGCCACATGGCACTCCCTACCGTCTCTCTATTTAAATTTTCCTGTCTCTCCAGCCTTTCTCAGAAGAACAGTATTAGGGTTTTACAGCTTTATTCATTAAACAAAAACTCGTGAATCATCAAAGAATTTATTCCTTTAACAGCTTTTAACCAAATTCCATCATTCTTCAACCATTGAACATCTGTGAACTGGTGTTTCAATATAAATACATCTTTAGTAAGAAAATTTGCTAACTTCATGTTCTCTCAACTTTCACTCACTCTCATTTCTTCATTCCTATTCACTCACACTCATTTCTTCTAATTCGATCACCGAGATCATTTCTAGTTAGTAATCTTCTTAGTTCATTATTCTCATATTAAAAGATTAGTATTTTTTACTTATTTAAAAATATTTATTAAACATATTATTTATTGTATTAAATGTTTTAGGATATATGTTGTATTTTAATATATGATGTATATGTAGAAGTTAGGAAAAAAAATTTTACGTAAATAAATGGTGAAAAATATTAAGATAAATTTTGAAAAATAAAATTCTTAAAGTAGATATACATTGAAAATTAAATGTTCTTTTGGTATATAAAATTTTAGTATTATATAGCAAGAAATAATTATGTAAAATTAGTATAGAAATGGATTAGCATTAGTAGATAAATATTTTTAGCTACTTAAATTTTTGTAATAATAATAATAATAATAATAAATGTTAACTTATTATATCTTTATTATGATAATGAGGTAATAATTTATTTTTATTGGAGATTTATTATATATTCTGAATTAATATTTATTTTTATATATTTATAGGAGATTGTTTGTGATTGTGAGATAAAATTGAAAAAGTAAGGGATTTTACAAGTGAGTAAAGGTTATTAATTTTAATTGTATAGTTTTAACATGATGTTTAATTTTTTTTATTGTTATTTATTAATTTCATGAGTATAATATTTGTTATGGTGATTAAATATAGTTATTGATAATATTAAGATAAATAGTAGGTAGATAAATTTTGAAAAATAAAATTTTTAAAGTAGATATATGTTGAAAATTAAATATTTTTTTTGGTATATAAAATTTTAGTAACTAATAGTTAAAAATAATTCTGTAAAATTAGTATAGAAATGAGTTAGCATTAGTAGATAAATATTTTTGGCTACTTAAATTTTATTAATAATAATAATAATAATAAATGTTAACTTATTATATTTTTATTATGATAATGAGGTAATAATTTATTTTTATTGAAAATTTATTATATATTGTGAAACAATGTTTATTTTTATATATGTTTATGAGAGATTGTAATTGTGGGATAAAGTTGAAAAAGTAAAGGATTTTAGCAGTCAGTAAAGATTAATAATTTTAATTGTATAGTTTTGACATGATGATTATTATTTTTTGTTATTCATTAATTTCATGAGCATAATATTTTGTTGTGATGATTAAATTTTAGAGTAAAATTTAGGGTAATTGAGAGATGGAGACCAGAGATGTATATATTTTATATGCCAAAAAAAGAATGTACAATTACCCTTCAAGATATAACTATTTTGACTAATTTACCTATTGATGGTCTCCATGTTATTAGACAAACCAATAGTGATTGACCATCTATTCGTGAGAGTTTATTAAGAATTAGACCTCCAATAGATGCAATTAGAGGTTATTCTCTAAAATTAGGATGACTCTCAAACCAATTTGCTTTACTATCTCATGGAGTTAATATGCATACTGTTTTATGTCACACAAGTGCACATATTCTACGTATTATCAATGTGTATTTATTATGTGGCAAATGCACTGGAAAATTGTTATTAATTTATCTTCTATTTTTAGAAGATTTTGCAAGTATCAACCAATATAATTAGAGAGTTGCCACATTGAGCTTTTTATATAGAGAATTGTGCATAGCATGCAAATATCCTCGTGTGTCTTAAATTGCAGGCGCATTATTTATATTATAGCTATAGGCATGAGATAGATTTCCGTTTCTTGCTCCGAGAATGAGGGTAAATGAAGTACCTCACGACGCACTATTAGGTCGAAAATATATGGTTTTCAACTATTAATATTATTCAGATAAATACTATTGCATTATGACAACAAAATTTTATATACTTCATTATATACAAAGATTATTGTAGATAGATCAGTGAGCGGATAGTGTATGAAGCACCTACACATGAGCTCATACAAATCCGATATAGACTAGACACTTATCGTTCCGATGAGGTGTGTTTTGTGATCCTATAAAATTTTGCTCTTCTTTTTTCATAATTAGAGGTGTGTTTTATTATCTTTTTCATTCTTTGATTTGTTCTAACAATTAACATTAATGGTGTTTAACATCCTATGTTTCATTGAATAGATTATATGAAAACCATATACAACAGATGTTATTCAATCTTTATCAGTCGATTGCTTAAGAGGTTATGATATATGGAAGGTTGTTGTGCCACTAATATGCATGCATATAATGAAGTGACACCAGCTTGATCGGGTTCTCAGATATTTTGGCCTACAACAACTAATCTCTCATCCACCACAACAGACAGAAGAACTTCACTCTGTAGTTCTACCTAACAATATTGGTAGAAATTGGAATGAAAAATATTCAAGATGGATTCAATTATGGAACAACAGAGCTCATCATGTGGTTACAGGCATACCATCTGATGGTTCACTCCACTGCCATTCATAATATATGGAACGGTATCGACGAGTTGCAAGGAGATGGATTTCCCATCATGGTACTGTTGTTGGTGCATCAATATGTATACACTTTCTTATTTTATTAAAATAATTAAAATATAATTAATATATCTTAATTACATCTTAATCGTGCACATAACTCAGTATGATAAATTTTTATATTGACTATAGGCCGATACATTTGAGCACCTCTTATTATCAATCACTGCTTATCTTACATAACAAATCGCCACCAATTCGTTAGGGGCACTACGTGAAGATAGATGTAGAGTCATAATGTCGCTTCCTCATCCTGCTCCAATGTCATAAGAATTGTAGCAAGCACGTGCTCCGTCTGAACAATCATCACGTTATCGCCGACAACAACATAGGGATGTACCTGTTCTTCCATCTACACCTTGTTATCATGTGTTCTTTCATCAGTTTCAGCAGTATCCATCCACATATGGTGGACCATATATGCCTTCTGCACTTATATTCTCAGCATATGCTTCCTCAACATCAGACTTCTACTCTTCTAGCGTATTTATGAATTCATATGTTGCCTTCGCACATAATAAAAAATGCATCATTTGCAGCATTTTGAGTTCATACATACTCAGACGCCTCATACACCACTATATTTAATGGGTTCGTCCACCTTTCGACCCTCTTATAGATGTGTTTTTCCTACACGACAACAATACTTTTCAGGTGGTATGACAAATGATGAATTTGATGATAGTGACGATGACGATGGCGGTAGTGGTGGTGGTCAGACACGAGACTCTAGCTTGATGAATATGAGTGCTCGAAAAATTGAAACTAGACAACATAGAGGATTGATATCACAAATTCGAAAAAATTGATATTGTGGGACTTGATTGATTTTCTTTCTTTTTTTTTTGTAAATTTTTCATTACTAAATAAGAAAAATATTCTCGTAATATTTTTTTCATTTATTTGTGAGAACTTATTATATCAAATGTAGATAAATATTATTTGTATTAATTAATTATCTTAAATTTTTAATTCAATTTATAAATTTTATTTATTCGTTAAATATTAGTTAACAATTTTTAGGTACATAACTAGTAACTAATTAATAATTTAATTATATTATAATAAACTTTTTATATAATAACTCTTAAATTGATTATTATTTATCTATAATTTTTTCCTACAAAATTAATTATTATTATCAACAAAAAAATTAATTATTATTAATTTTTAAATAAAAATAGTATACTTAAACTACAATATAAAAATTATTAAACAGACGCATGCATAAAAAAAAACATAATAAATAGACTACAATTTTTTTTAATCGTAAAATAGCAGTTAATTACATAATTAGTAACTAATTAACAATTTAATTATATTATAATAAATTTTTATATAATAACTTTTAATCATAACTTTTTCTACAAAATTAATTATTATTATTATCAATAAATAAATAATTATTAATTTTTAAATGCTATAATCTAAAAATAAAACTCAGCATGAAAAGAAAAAAAGGAATCAGCCCTGCTGCTAGTGTGTCACACGAAGTGGCGCACTGGAGCGGGTCAACCCAATCCTACACCAAAATTAGAATTAATTTTCAAACTACACTAAATATAAAATTCTTTTAAAAATCACACCAAACATCACCAAACTAAGAATTATGCCCTAATGATCACAGTATTGAGTTGTCTCATTTAGATGGATCGATGACTGGTGATCTCAAACCAGCCAGTAGAAGATATTCCACTGATCATATAGACATGAAGTGAAAGAAGTTACAATTATCGTACGAGGGCCAAGAAGATATACAACACAAAACCCACCAAGCAGTAACCTAAATTCTCATGTCAACAAAAGTTGACGCGCAATGAGTATTCCTTCACAAGTACAAAATTTTTTTCTTGAAGGATTTTAAACTATGTGGTCAGCATGCATATATATAATCAAACCATGGATCTAAGCCAATATTGTCGTCTGCGAAAAATATATTAAAAGATGTTGATGTTGATATTTCAGTGGACATTAAAGCTAGCTGCACTTACATTCCATCCTATCACATTGTAAATGAGAGAGGGATGAAATATCTACATATATTCATCTAGAGGATCAGCTCAGCTTGTCAACAGCAACAACTACGCCTTAATCTCAGACTAGGTGTTTGATCAACTGAATTGTAATCTTGTTGGGTAATTTAAATTTGTCGTTTTCATATAATCAAGATCACGATATTCAAAGTTTTGTATCCAGAAGCATTTGAATATTGACCTAACACACGCACTAACTGAAGCAATCCGCCATACGTGTCTGGGTTAGTGCACTCTCTCTCTCTCTCACTGAAAATTCGAATTCCCCAGACAACGCCATTAAGCTGAAACTAATAAGAAATATCATGAGCCCTGCTTTTTAATTTCAAAAAGAAATGATTTCATTTCATTTTGGTTAATTGTTTAATCTTTTCTTTTGTGTTTGAGAAGGTGGGAGACTATGTGCACGGATAATATAATTCCGTGGCACGGACATGGGAAAGTTTGGTTAATTATTAGGTAAATGCACTCACCACACTTATCATACGCGGATTACTTAATAAAATATGTAAAGCTGCTGTGTTAGCTTTCATGCTTACTAATGCCTGGCGTCATGATCTCCCTTTCTCTATTTCTACATGTTTATTTATGCATAAATTTGTGAAGATAATTGTACTGTTAAATAGGTAGGTATTAGGTCAATTAAAGACAAACTACATCTTCGACCTCAAATTTATATCTATGTGTTTGGGCAGGTTCTTGTCAATGTCAGCTGAGTCTGTGTTCCTGATTAAAAACCAATTAAAATGACAGTGTCACTACCCAACTAATTAAAAATTTTAAAAGGAAACACTTTGATCCTTTTCTTTCTCCTTATCAAAAACAAAAGTATTAGTATCTGATTCGTTGGCAACATATATGCTAAATTTATTAGAAAAAGTTATTGGATTCAAAATCTACTAAATGTATTCTCTAAAAAGAGTAAAAAATCTTTCGAAGTGTTCAGGATTTGTCTTAAAGAGAATCTATATATATATATATAAATACGTGGTACACTGGGTTTGCAAATTTTACCGTTCCCTGTTTTTATTCTTATTTTATGTGTTTTTATTTTTAATAATTTTTTTTTTCAAATATTAGATTTCAACATATTTTTCACTTAATTAAAATAAAATGATCATTTTTTACATTTTAACATGGATTAAGAAATTTATTAACTTGTATGGTTACCATTTGTCTTTATGCATGCATTTATTTATTTTTAATCATTGTTTAATTAACTTAATTAGCAAAAAAATTGTAAACTTGAATTTAATTAACATAATTACCAAAGTAAATCTTTGAAATACCTTAATTACAAAAAAAAAAGTGAATTTGTATTTAATTAAAGTTATTTACTTTAGTAAATCTTGGGTAGATTTTTAATAATTTTTAATTGAGATATTGACTTGATGTAGGATAAACCTTAGGTAAATTTTGGGTAAATTTTATATAAATCTTGGATAAATTTTATGTAATTTTAACTTCGATTAATTTTGTTGTAAACAAATTTTGGGTATAACTTGAATAAATTTTAAATAAATCTTTGATAACTTTTTGTAATTTTAATTTTCATCAATTTTGTAGTAAATTTCAGGTAAACTTTGAATAATTTTTGGATAAACTTTAAATAATTTTTGGGTAAATCTCGAGTAAATTTTGAGTAAATCTCTAGTAAACCTTGGTTAATTATTGGGTAAACTTCAAGTAAATCTTGAGTAAATTTTAGATAATTATTAGGTAAATCTTGAGTAAACTTTGTGTGACTTTAATTTTCATTAATTTTCTGGTAAATTTTGGGTATAATTTGAGTAAATTTTAAGTAAATCTTTAATAAATATTCTGTAACTTCAATTTTCATTAAATAAATATTGGATAAATTTTTAATAAATTTTTGTAAATCTTTAAGTAAACATTGTATAAGTTTAACTTTCATTATTTTTGTAGTAAAAATTAAGTACAATTTAAGTAAACTTTAAGCAAAGACAAACTTTACATAAACAATAATTTTCAGTGATTTTGACATATTTAAGAAAAACTTTAAAGTGCTCGATATTTTTAAAAAAGCTTTAGAAAATAATATTTTTTTTAAATCACCTTCCACATTTTTGTATTTATGTAAAATTTTCAAAAAGATATGGATGTTTATGGCCACTAAAACGCGTGAAAACACTAGTGGTACGACAACCGTACGAAATTAAAGGTAAGAAAATGAAGTGAGATGGAACACACAGATATATGAAATAGTTTGAGAATATATAGGAGATTGTGGATTCCAGGTGCCTCATATATATGGCCAATTGGCTGGTTTTTCTCATCATCTGGCCAAATCTTCATTCAGAAATATATTTGTTACTTGCAGTCCATATTAATTCTTGGCTTGATTACCAAAAATTTCCTACCTTTTACACTTTGTACAATTCTATTTCTACTTTGGGATAATTATACCATAATATTTATTGTTTGCAATTATTTTTAATAATTATAGTATCTGATGAAAAAATTTGGTAAATATTGCCTATGTGGATGCCGGAAAATATGAGAAATAATAAAAAAAATTATCGAGTCGGCAAATCAACTAGATGACTTAGCAAATCACACTAAAAGTTAAATTAAAACCCTAACAACAAAAGCATCCACTCTAGAAAACATTACAACAAAAACTATAAACTTTAAACATTTTTACAAAGAAAAAAAATCAACATTTTCCTTCAATAGGTCCCTGATAGAATAAAATCAGAAATATTTTTAATATTTCATACTCCTCTTTCGATATATAATATAATGTTTTAAAAATCTTTCTTTTTTTCAAAAGAAAAAAAAAAACCTTTTTTTACATCTATGTCGAATTTGAAATGACATGCTATTATTACTTAATATTTCTATTTAATAAGCTTCACGGTCATATGGTATTAGTAATAAAAGAGACATTTGGCAATAGGCTTGTGCTTGTTTAGAGAGATCATCATAAATGATGGCGGGCTAAACCAACATAGATACTTTGCACATATATTTATTAAAGCATTAAGCACATTAACCTCCATCTCAAACCCAAATCTCGTCACATAATCATATAATTTTCAAATTGAAATAGGTATTCTCTATTTTTTTCAAGATTGAAAATGTTAAAGCTTTGGTTTTTATCACATTTCTTTTTATGAGTTAAAGGGTTTAATTGAAAAATAAGATAAAAAGGAAAGGGAAGAGACTTGTGGGTGCTTTTTAGATGGTAAACATATTTGGATGATGCAAACGGAGATTGATACCTGCAGATTTCAAAATTATCAAAAAACCAATACCGATCATCATTTGTGTGGTAATACTAGAAACCTTATTTAACTAGTTACTAGAAGCATAATGAGTTTCATCTTCTTTACTGACATTACAGTTATTGGTTGTGGTATCATCTACAACAAGGGGCAAATCGTCATCGTTTCTTCTAGCAAAGATCCTACAGAGGATAGCAAACAAGACCAGGAAGACATTGAGAGAATTCCAACTCCTTTTAACAACAATGTGGCCGAAGTTTATTATGAGAAGAAGAGAAATTTGCAAGGAAGAAAAGGAAAGCAACGATTAATAAAAGATGGATCGACAATGGGAGATTGAGGAACAGAGATGGAGAGTTAAGGCTTTTTAATAGTGATTTCAAGAGTTTATGGTATTTGAGATAGTTCTTTTCAAAACAATGTATTTTGTTAGTATTGACTAGGACTCTGGCAAGCTGAATCAACAATTTTTTTTTCCTAAAAAAAATTTGTGTCCACGTAAGCATTGGATTACATTTTTTTTTTACCAGATGCTATAATTGTTAAAAAATCTCAAACAATAAATATTATGGTGTAATTACCTTAAGGTGATGTTATAATTGTGCAAAATGTAAAAGATCGAGAATTTTTTTTGGTAGTTAAGCCATAATTCTTTAAGTCATATATATTTGGAGTGGAAAATGTAACATTTTCTATGCATATATATTTTAATAAATATTTAGATATTCATATAAAAATTTTATTTATATTTTTAATGGATCAAACTAATAAAAAAATTACATAAATTATTTTTTTATATAATATTTTTTTTATTGATTTACTCTATATAAATCTAAATCATTATAACAAATAAGTGGCAAGTGACATGTAAAATTAAATGTAATGAGGGTGACAACGAAGTGTGTGATATTTCAGCGATCCATCAACAATAGGAAACATGATATATATGGTGGCTTCAATTAATTAGCCAAAATAATGATCACGTAAGTAACAAAATGAGACAAATTATTCCACTATATATATAAGACAAAGTATTCTCATTTTTTCTTCTCAATCATCGCTTAAATTATATATGTAATTCAATTTAAAATCCCCCACTTACCTTCTTTTTCATTACATTAATTGTATACCCATTACATACTTCATCAAGATATATATTTTTTTAAGTTATTACTCGTACTTAATTAGTTTGTTAGGGTTTTTCTTGTTTACTTATAATTAATGAAGAAATTTATAATCCAATTAAATAAATCATATATATAAATATTTTAAGCAAATATTTCCCAATTTGCTTTATATAGGGATAGGGGGCATTTTGATCACTTACATTATTACTTTTTAGGTGCTTAAATTATTTGCTTCAATTGATTTCACACTCATTTCACGATCTCAATGCTTACAAGAGGTGATATGAGATAATGATGGCCTTTTCTTTCTTAATTTGTAGGGTTTCGAATTTGAGCACCGAGTATTATATAACGCTTTTAGGAGGATGCGTTTTATTCCCTTAATGGATCGATCTAGTAAAAATCCAGATTACTGAATAGTTGAAATAAAAAAAATATTATAACATTGGAAAATTCTTCTCGTATATAAGTATAGAACCCAAAACAAATTAATTACTTTCGTTTTTTATAAGAAAAATAATTTCATTAATTCAAACTACCAATATATTGATAGAAACGCATATACAAATAACAATAAAAAAATTCATAGCATATAATAAATTGGTTACTAAATTACATTTGTGTCTAGTTTTGCAATATATTGACGAGTTGATATCTTTGTCAGATTAAATATATTTTATCCATCTGAATCGTCCATACAAAAATAAAACGCTACAACAAAATGACAAAAAATCAAATGTCACAATAAAACAACAAAATCATAAAAAAAATTAAAATAAAATAAACCTAGATCTATGCAGAATAACCATTTATTTTAAAAATAAATTGATAAAAAGAGAGGTAGAGGTGTAATTTTAGGCCAATAATAACCAAAAATCACTCTCCTTGCTTAATGAAGATGGACAACTAGAAAATAAATTAATTACTTAACACCCATAATAATTAAGCAAGTATTAATTAATTGATTTATTTGGTTAAACAAGTATCAGGTATACATGCTTTGAATAAGTAAGCATACATATATTCGTGTATACAATAAGGCAAAAAGATAAAATAGCCTTAAAAGAGGTAACAAACAAGCAATTATCAAAGATGCAATGCAGCAACAATGGTTGCAGCCCATGCTAGTTAGCATATTGCAATGATGATAGAACCCCTCGTACTTGTGTCAAGGCGCATGGTCTTAAATCTCACTGGCCAATTAAAGCATATATCTCCATTAATTCCTTGTCATTTATAATGGAATCATACCAAAATTCCTACCAATTCTTATATGGCCCTAATAATTTTATATTGCACTACTAATTAACACTTGAAGATATTAGCCTTTAGTACCTCAACAACCTGCACTTATATATAAATATGTATATCCTTATGAGTCAAGATAGGTACATTACATATATTGGGCATTATATATTGCGACAAGACCATCCTCCACGTTTGTTTCTGTAAATTCTATGTACGCTTGTGTTGTGCAAGCGTGTTCCCACTATGGTCACTAAAATATATTTTGCATGTATCCTCATAATTCCTAGCCTATATATGTATATATATATATATATATATTACTCGGACACTTAAAAAATGAAGTACACGTGTTCGTTTATCTCTTGATAAGATACAAGTACTTTTTATATTCGAAGTGTTCGAGTAACATTGTTCCTAACTTATATATATATGTGTCAGAAACCTGCAAGCACTTGTGCAAACGTCTTTGTTTCTACTTCATTAACTACTAGGATCGAAAGGGGAAAGTAGCAAGTAAACATGGGCTCGACAGTTATAACAATTCCACATGAAGAGGGTGTTTCTGTCAAGGGGAAAAAGAAAGTTTTCTTTTCTTTTCTACCCACTATTTCTTTTCTCAGAGAAAAGAAAAATAAGCATGATATCAGAAAATTCATTCACAGTATTAAGGTTGGAGTTGCTCTTGTGTTGGTTTCCCTTCTTTATTTTCTTGATCCTCTTTATAATAATGTTGGATCAGATGATAGTGCTATGTGGGCTGTAATGACTGTTGTTGTCGTCTTTGAGTTTTATGCAGGTTTGTTCTTTTTAATTTATATAATACCATATTCATAAATACTTTTTTCTCTCTTTAATTAGGCTTAATTAATTTCTATTTCTTTTTTTTTTTTTACCTTTTTTCTGAATTTAATTTGATCTTATAATTAATTATTATTTGACTATGAAAATTAATGTTTTAGGTGCTACACTTGGTAAGGGACTAAATCGTGGAATGGGAACTATACTGGGCGGTGGATTGGGATTTTTAACGGCAACTTTAGCTCATAGAGTTGGGGGAATCGGGAATTCCATTATTGTCGGAACTTCCATGTTGATATTTGGTAAGGTTCAATCATATACATTTTCTGTATAATCTTATGGAGAAAAATATAAAGAAGACAATCAATTTTGGTCATATTTTTTTTAATGTTTCTTTTTTTATATATATAAAAAAAAAATCAGAATTGACATCACTATACATGCATAAATATTCTTACAATTAATTTCATAATTATAAAATAGAATAAAATTTTTAGATAACAATTGGTTAATAATTAAATATACGGGAATATGCTCTTTAACATAATGTTTTTTTTTCCCTATGATATACTGAATTTCTCTGTTCCAAAATTTTTGGAAGAATTTTCTTAATTTATTTATATTTCTATATTAGCTTAGTGGCTGCTTGCATGCGCCGTTGCCCATTTTTCGTGGCCGAAAATATTTTAGTGATTCCGTACATGCACTAGCAAGTGATAGAAAAGTTAAAACATGAAGTTTGAATTTCTAGGCTTTTTTTTTATTTTTTGGCTTCAACGAAACTTAATTATGCATATTTGATTGCATATTTAGATCTTATAACAGTAGTAAATTAATCTGTATTTGTGTCGGATAAATTCATAATTGAATTGAAATGAATCTATTTTTTTTATTAGGAGAAGTAACTTATATTAGTGGGGATTATAATTTATATGAATTTTAAATTAACACTTTTGATTAATTTGTGAATACTGGCAGGTGGAATAGCAACATACTGCAGATTGAGTCCGAGCATTAAAATAAGATATGACTATGGGGCAATGATATTCATACTCACCTTCAGCCTTGTAGCTCTCAATGGTCTGCGTATAGAGGCAGTTCTTAAGATAGCTCGTGAAAGGCTTTTGATGATAGTTTTGGGTTTTGTGATTTGCATATTCACCAGCCTATTCATCTTCCCCATTTGGGCTAGCGACGAACTTCATGATTCTACCATCTCCAAATTCCATGCCCTTGCCTCCTCCATTGAAGGTACAACTTAATTTAATTTTCTTAGTTTTCAATTTCAAAAAAATTAATAAAACCTACGACTTTTAATTAATATTCCTTTCTATGATTTTTGAATATTCATTAAGGAATTATTTTTTTTATTATGTTGTAATTAATAAAACCAGAAAGGAGTATGAAATTAATTATTTGATTTTGTAGGTTGCTTGGAGGAATATTTTAGTGAAAAGGAAGAGCAAATCGCCAACTTCAGCAAATGCAAATCAGTGCTCAATTCCAAATCCAAGGACGAATCACTGGTATCATAATGTCTTATAAGAATGAAAAATTTTCGGAAAGAATTTTTGTAGACCAATTCGATCATACTATATCATAGTTCAGAAATAATTTTTATAAAGACATATGTTGCATTATAAATTTCAGGCAAATTTTGCAAGATGGGAGCCATGGCATGGTAAATTTGGACTCAGCTATCCATGGGAGAAATACTTAAAGATAGGAGAAATTCTTAGAGAACTAGCTGCAACTATTCTTTCACTCAAAGCCTCTCTTCAATCTCCTAAACAGGTAATTTAACATTTTTTCTTTTAACTCTAATAGTAATCATTGATTACAAATATCAACCTGTGACTCACTACACTGCAAAGACCAACACTTAGTTAATTAATAGATTCAGACTGCTAATCACTTAATTAGTGATTTAATTATCCTCTATATTATCATTTGAAATATATATTAACTGTTAAATAGCCCTTGCAAGCTATGAGGCAATCGATCAAAGAACCATGTGAAGCAGTGGGATCATCGTTGGCATGGAGTTTAAGGGAGCTTGGAGAAAGCATAAAGAGAATGACAAAATGCAAGTCAGAGGATGTGACACTGCCCAAGTTGAAATCAGTGAGATTAGAGCTAATTGGTCTGGTGATATCTCCTTCCATTCTAGGACAAGCAGAAAATGGCGATGTACTTGGAATTGCAAGCTTCCTCTTCTTGTTGATGGACATGGAAGAGAAGCTTGAAGACTTGGCAAAAGAGGTGCAACAACTCGGAGAAATTGCTTATTTCCATGAAAGCTAATGATAATATTGAGCAAAGAATAATTACATATGTGCAACATTTTTCGCCTGGACTTAAGAGAGAAAATATGATTATTTAACAAATACAAATGCAATTAATTGGTTCTGATGATCCATGTTATATATATGGTTAGTAACTTAATTAACAGTGAGTGGGTTAGTTAACTTAATTATTATATATATATAAAAAGTTATTTTCGATTTAAATAAAGGATTTTATGGTCCTTTCACATTTCAAATGGTAAAAATGAGGGTTTAAATTTTCAACATTGGAAAATGTCAGACTGTAGTCAGAACCTTCCTCGGATTAAAAAAAAAAAAAGAAAAGGAAATTGTCAGAGCCAGTAAATGCAATTGCATCATGTGACACTGCATCATCTCTCGTGGATGAGACAAAAGGCAGGCAGCCCTTAGCAGGAAAAAACACCATGGGGCGTTGCATCATCTTTCAATTAATCAAATGCTTAGTCTAGCAGAAATTATTTTTAATGATTAATAGTGAAACAATGATGTATTGCATAGCAGTATAACACTAACAAAAAAGAAAAAAGACATTGTACCAAAAAAAAAAAGAAATAAGACAAACAAAAATAGTGACATATACTATTGATTGGCTGAGAAACCAATGAGAACCCACCATTAACAAGTCAACCAAAACTTCATTTCTGATCAAAAATCAAACCAAAACCAAAGAAAAGGAAGATGGGTCTCGCTCCAAAATTGGCAGCAACAATCCTCATAGTAGCAGTGTTGGGATTTTGCACAGTTGTTAGTAGCATACCCAACACACAGATACTGAATGTTCTCTGCAATTCCGGGATATACTCGAAGGGTGATCCTTTTGGTACAAGCCTAGACTATGTTGTTGCAGAATTAGAAAGCGCGACACCAACAAGAAAAAACTACGATTTCTATAATATATCTCCTTATCCTAATGCTTTTGCTTATGGCCATGCTGCCTGTAACCAGAATCTTACTAGTTTAGACTGTGCAACATGTCTTGATGCGGCTAAAACTGCCATGTTTTCCTCTTGTCAAAGCAGGATTGGGGCTCGTTCGGTGCTCGTTGATTGCACAATTAGGTACGAGCAATATCCATTCAATGATTAAGAATCTGGGTTTTCGTCCAGTTAAGATGTTATTTATAGTGCATCTTTCCATAAACTAATAAAGTCTTCAGTTATGTTTTGGATTCTTGTACTTAGAAAGAAGTCTGTTTGTTTAATAAACCAGAGTATGCAAACTAAAAGAAAAGGAGAAGCAAATGGCATTATGAATAATTTAGTATCTGCTCTAAATATAAACTGCAGTGTTAAAATCAACATTTGTTTCTTTCTATTTCTCCTCTTTAATAAAAAAAATGTGTACAAGAATAAACGTGTTTGTGTACGTCTCTCCTCTTTACTATCAATTTTGCTTCATCGACCTGCCTGCCAACCATGTATTATATCAACTGTCCATGTTCTCCCATTGCCCTATAATTTCCGCTTACCAAGCCGAATAATCCTTCCGGCAATAGCATAACTTGAATCTTTACTGGCTGTGTCATGGCGAAATAAGTTCGGCCAAACAGAAACCAACCTTGCAAATCGTGATTTTTCTTGGTGCACAGAACCTGTGCCTTTTTCTCTATAAATCACTGTCGCTTTGATCATGTTGGGAAAATCAGATAGTTATCTGTACGATCACAATAGAACTTGAGAAGTGACTATTACGTTTTGTGCACGAAAAGATTCCCGCTTGATAAAAAATGCATAAAGAAGCTCATTCCAGGAATCAGGGACACCAGGCAAGCACCAATGACTGCAATCTTGACGGTGTAGAGATGCTGGACCAATTCCTGGTCCTAAATAGTATACAGATGCGTGGCCATCCTTCCTCTGAGCTGCCATGCTCGTAACGTTCAATAAATATAAGTTCGTCATATGTGATTCATTTGAATGATGTGACAACACATCAGACAATATTTTGAAACGATAATCTGAAGGACCCTGCAATGAGACCAAGTCTGGCAGCTTTTCCAAGTGACAGCTACCACCAGTCTTCCAATCACCACCTCTGTTACATCCAGTGCCAATTCATTAGCTCTCAGTTATATCCTCATATAAAAGGTTATTATCATGATGATAATTAGGCATTGTAGTACTTGGAGCCAGATAATTCACTTTGAGGTAATTGTGACTTCAAAACTCATTAGAATTTTAAAATATTCATACCTAATTAAAAGAGTCCAACACACGTAGCAATAGTATCAGCATCAAGGAAAAACATGGCAGTTAAAATATTTATATATATATATGTTAATTATGAATGGATCTTGAATTATTTCTAGGACATAATTATGTCATTTCTACAAAAAAAAAAAAGAAGAAATTAAAGTACTTTCAGTGTCAAAGATTCAGATGCCAAAGCAGTAAAAGAATATGTTTGACAATGAGAGAAACCTGAAATGAACAGGAGCATAGGTTCGAAAGAAGACTTGGGTCTTGCTCATATTTATTTGACTATGCATCCAATCAATCACAGTTTCAAGTGATCGTCGGTATGCAGTTTCAACACTCATCTCCATCTTTACCTCCTCCCCCTCTTGGAAGTAACAACCCCTGACCAGTAACACAAAACCTAGCATCAAACATTGTTCTTATAATCATAACAGCATAAGCCAATTGCAGTTTTCTTCACAAAATTCATACAAGATGTAATATGCACATGAGCAACAAATATGACATCCTTAAGCACTTCAAATTTCTACAATATCATCCTTGAAAAAAAATAAGTTTAGAAGAAATCAGGAACAGCAGAGTACTAATATTCCTTTTCTGAAACTAGGGAGTGATTGATTAATCAGTTATCAATAGACTTGCTTTTAGTTTCACCCACCATGATAAAGCATTATCACTTTATGCCTATCAAAGTTGCAAAAGTATTTTAGTATCATTCTACATGCAATCAGGTTAAATTAAATAGGTAATATTGGGTTTTCTTCCATTTTCTGTTGGGAATGCAAGAATGAGTAGAGAGGATATAACCTAAAGCACATGGCCCGGGTGAATTTACATGGGTGGCAAAGGGGGCACTTGCCCCCATTCCCCCATTAAAATTTAAAAGTGACCATGTGTTATATATATTTTTTGCCCCCATATTACAATTTGTCTTTGCCCCATCAAAATTTTTTTGTTGAGTTTATTAGAAATTTATATTTTAGGAAAAATTATTATTTGCCTCTTGTAGTTTGACATAATACACTAGTACTTCCTTAAGATTTAAAAAATATACGATTTACTCCATGTAGTTTAACATAATACACTAGTATTCCCTAAAATTTGAAAATTATACTATTTACCTCATGAAGTTTTGACATATTGCACTAGTACCCTTGCAAGTTTGATTTATTGGACTAATATCCCTCTGAGCAAAAATATTATTTTTTACTAGTGTATTATATATTTTTTTTAAGCCTAAGAGGGTACTAGTGTATTATGTCAAATTATATGGGGCATATCGCATATTTTTCAAACCTTAAGAGTACTGGTATATTATGTCAAACTACAGGGAGTAAATAGTAATTTTTCCTATATTTTACTATTAAAAATTATTACATAAACAAAAATTTGCCCTCATTGATATTAACTTTTGGATTTGCCCCTGCACATGGCAATGCTGGTGATAGAAAACAATGGCAACAGAGCAACAAGATGGATGCAATGTCCATAATTGCAACAAAAAGAATGTGGCACTATTGGGTGGGGCATACCGTAACCTAGTGAAAAAGAAATATTTAAAGATCATAATTTTTTGCATAATGAATTTTCTCCACGAGGTATGACCCAGGGGAATCTGATCTAGCTTCAAATGTTATTATCTCAATGAATACTAAAAGCAAGCAATGGTCTAAGGATATAGACAAGGTATGCCATTCATGAATTGGCCTAATAAAAAGGGGAATCTAGAAATAAGAACAAGGAACAAAAGTTACGTTTGCATCTCTCCCATAGTCCAACCACATATTGGCAATAACTTTGGCTATATTAATGCCCAAATTCCTATACCAAGTAGATGCATATGCTACGAACATTATACTGACCCCTCTAATCCTTTTAATGAATTCATTATTATCCTTCATACAATTAAGTCATGTGAGAGTGGGGTTGAAAAAGAAGGGAAAAAAATCAAACAGGTATCTATGCATAAGATTGGATCAGCCGCAGTAGAAGTTGTAGAAAAATATTTGCATCAATGAGGTCTTTCCCAAAACAATAACACAAGAATTTGGGAATGGTAGTCGGTACATGCACACAACAAATATATGAGCTGCCTCTAGAAACTTATAATTGGATAGGTTATATTTACCCTCTTATGGTCTTCTCGTAATTCCACCAATGGCCAGAGTTGAAAACCAACAAATCCGCATTTCTCCACTTTGAGGAAGTCCAATCTAATCTATCCACCCTTATAGTCATCTTCACATTTGCTGGAGCTTTGGCGGGGGGATGGCCCTGGTACATTAGAAATGGAGCTCTGTAGTATTCAACAGTGCAATTGTAGTCCTTGAACATAAATGCCAGAAACCCGTTATGCTTTGTTATAGGACTCCCATTCACCTCATAGATTGAAGAATTGTCAGGCACAGCAGTAGCAAGCATACAGAGAAGTGACTCCCATTGGTTCCTTCCAACTGAATCGCCAACAAATACAAGCCGCCGGTTCCTCAACTTTTCTAACATCACCTTAGCATCAAACCTATTCTCAAGGAGGAGAAGATCAAACAGAAAGTTACAACAACAAGCAGGCAGAAAAATAATATATTCCAATCAAAATTTCAAAGCAAAGAACCAATGCGAATTTAAATTCCCCAATTGAAAGAGCTTTCCCAACTGAATGGTGAATTTACCTTCCTTTATAACGAAATCAGTATTTCTGAAGTTTGAAATTCATTCATGACAATTAAGCCTAATATTCTGGATGCAGCATATCAAACCCAAGAGAAACAGGAATAATCAAGATAGTAAAGCATGAACTGAAGAAAAACTGATTCAGAGATTCCATATCAATAGCAAAAGAAAAACAGCACCGGCAACAAAGGAAGCAAATGCTAGAAGCTAATTTACATGCAGTAAAACTTCTTCATATAAAATAAACTAATACTCCATTTTGAAGCTGGGAGAAATTACGGGAGAATTGCATTTAACTCAACCTAAAAGTACGGCTATCTAATTCATCAGCTTGTCATCTGTACCAAACCATAGACACCTATTGAAAATGACACTTGCATGTTCTTGATTTTTGAGGCGCTAAGGAACTTATTTGAATTATAAAAAAAAATCCAACAAATAAAAGTCAAATAAATAGATCAATTTCAAAGAATGAAAAGGCACCTGGGCAAGTCACAAAGATTTGGTTGCCATCGCCACTTGGTGTAGAAACTATCAGGCCTTCCATTCTCTAAACACCTAAACCCACCATCTATAAAGGCACAATTTTTACTCTGGTACAATGGATAGCTATCATCCCAAACCCAATTCCCATAAAAAACATCACACCCATCACCACCCTTATCAAGAAATCCAGGCCGTCCATCTCCAGCACCCGATTCTACTGATGACGACGACGACGATGATGATGGACTAACCAATCCCAGCCAAGAGAACCCATCGTAGCGCATCCCAGCAGTGAAAGCCCGGTAATCCAAGTAGAAGAAGCAGCCAATGAATAGCAGAGCAACCAAAAAGAAGCCAAGGATGCCGAGAGAAGACTCGAGAGGATTCAAGAGCTTGAATTTCTTGAAAAACCCCAAGTGGGTCATTGTGTCCGGCCGCCCGTGCGTAGCCGTGCTATCGTTGCTGCTGTTGTGATTCATGGTCATTTTGTTTTGAAAGAACAAAGATTCAAAAATATTGTATTTGTGCTTCAAAGATGGTACAAAGCAAAAGGGGCTCCTTTTTCAAAATGGTGGGTCTCAATAGATACAAGAACTATCAAAGAGAGAGAAAGCATTAATGGAAAAACAGGTTTTTGCATCATGGGTTTGCTAATGTTTTTGTCTAGTTAAAGGAAGAAAAAAAACCAAAATTACGACAACATTTAAAACGTTTTGTACAGGAAGAGAGATAGATGAAGCTGATAGGCCAGGCAAGAACCTTGGTGATATACAAGCAAAGGGTTCAGACTTTCAGAGCAATTCATTAAGGCATTTAATACCCTTTTCAGGTTCAGCAAATTAGCATTGAAAGAAAATTATTATAGTATCACAAAAACCAGTACTTGGAGGGTAAGGCGATAGTTAAAATCAAACAAATAAAGAAAGCAATTATAATAGTATTATCAAATAAAAACTGAAGAAGCCCATTAGAAGGAATGGTTAGGCTTAGGGAAAGGAAGAAGAAGAAGAAGGAGGCGGAGGGAAGAGAGAATTAGTGAAGAAAACAAAGGAGAAGAGAGGAGATATGAGTAATGATCATCTTTAGAATAGATAACAGAGGGAAGTGGAGTGTGGACGTGGGCTTTCCGGTTGTTCTATTCAGTGTGAATGTGATCGTGGGTGATGAATGTGGCACTATTTCTCGGACTCGACAGTTTTGCACTTACCAAACTGCCCTTCCCCTAAATCCGCTAATCAGAAATTAAGACCGATTTAATGGAAAATTTAAAACAAAAAATCCAGTGTGTAAGAAAATCTTATTTATGGCAATTTATTCTCCTTCCCATAGATTAGGAAAAATGAAATTCTGATTTCTTCCTGTCCAGCTTAGAATTAATTTCGTGAATATTAAGTCCAGCTTATATTTCTCCTTATGCTTAATAATCGCAATCTTAATTATTAAAACAAAAATCCACGCACTATCAATCGGTTTTCATAGTTAATTTCTAAACATCGATTCTCATCATTTGATTAATAAAAATTTGGAAAATTTACCATTTACACTCTAAGTTTTAATATAATATATTAGTAATTTTTTTAGATTTAAAAATTATATTATTTATTATTTCTATTTTATTTCTGTTAAATTATATTTTTTTTAATTTCAAAGTATTTCATAAAAATTTTTTTTTATAAAAATGCTAATATAATATATCAAAAAGGATAATAGTGTAATTAACTAAATTTCAAAGGATAATAGTACAATTAACCAAATTTCATAAGAATAATATTAGAATAGTCAAACTTTAGATAATAAATAGTAATTTTTATTATTATTTTACTATAATTTAACATATTTTTAATAGAAAATCTAATAAAATGATATATTAATATAATATAATAAAATAAATAGAAGAAATAATATATTTTTTAATTTTTGAGCAAAATTTGAGAGATAAATAGTAATTTTTTTAAAAAAAATTTTCCATTAGCTGATTAATGGGTCCGCACTTATTCCTAATAGTAAAAATGTGTTTGGTAACATAAACCTTTGTGTTTTTTTTTTCTTTTTTCTTGGAGATAGGATTATGGATATAATACTACTAATAATAATAATAATAATAATAATAATATACAAATCTGATTTAGAATAGTAAATTACTAAAACTGCATAGGGAGGAATGATTAACCGTATAATATTCCATTAAAGTTCCTTGGATCCATTTGTAAATAACGTAACGTTCTTCCAAGTTCCGGCATATATGGGATACGATTTTAAGAAAAAATTTAAAATTTATTCAAGATTTTTTTAATTAAAAAAATGAGATAAAAAATTAGAAATGCATAGAATAATTTTAATTAAATAAAAAATTAATAAAATATTTTATTTTAAGAATGTTTGATTTTTTTTTTTATTTGATGTTCTAATTTAACTAATTACAGTTAGACATCGTATCTTTTACTAATAAGGGCAGAAATTTCGTGGAGGCAATATGCTGAATTTTTCATTCCCTTTCAAGGGAGGAAAGTGGGAGATTCTTCGATATTTGCATTATGTAGCAAATTAATTGGTGAATCGTGTACGCGTCGTGTTAACCTACCTTATTTATCATAAATGCCAAAAGAAAACAAAGTAAGAAGGTCAACCCAATAATTAGTGCTATTTGATAAGGACCACCGGTGAGACCCTTCAGCATTCAGAGAACTTTCATTCAATAAATAAATAATGAAATCAAAGAACGCAGCCACAAAAATAGAAAATTCATTATTTGTATTGACTTTCTAAAACTGTGTGGATATGATATTTAAAATTATTAAATTTTTAATTTTAATTTTTATGATTAAAATTAAAAATTAAAGATTTAATGCCAGATATACAACAGAAAGCAAGCGTACCACATAATTAGACTTAATTTATATTTTCGTTCATTTGAATTTGATAAAACAAATCTGAGCATTTCTGCTCATGACCAAATATTATCAATTATTGACGATAACATATATAAAACCCTCCTCTCACTTCGCCTGAGAAAATGGAATGTCGGCTATTGAAAATGAGTTGCACGTTCTTATATTAATTAAATTTTAGGACTCCATTTCCATTTTCATATATTGCACAAAACTAATTGTGGCTAAATCGATATTTTTATTTATAAAAATTAAAAAATATCCCGAGTTTGATTTTCTTTGATACCATTTATATTGATATTGGTAAAAATTTAATACTTTTATAACTTATGCAAAGAGATAAATACCCTATATTGTGTAGGCAAAAAAACAAATATTTTGTTCTCCTATTTAATATTTAATTTGATATTAGATTAGAATCCTATTAAATAATAGAATCTAATTCTCTAATTCTATTAGAATATTTAGAATAGAATATATAATTTAGAATATATATTAATTTAATAATTTGGTATTAAACAGAATAGAGATTCTAGATAATATAATTAAATAGGATATTTAATATAAAATAAAATAGAAATTAATTATATTAATTATTATTGATAATGTAATAAAAAAAACAATTAATTGCTTGAATTAAATATTTTCTAATTGTATGAGAGAGGATATGTGTTGCAGAAAATTAGGTGGCAAAGAAAGATTCAAATATGGAAATCAATGAATTTGTTGATTATAACCCTTGTAATTTTCCCATTTCACATCCACTATCAGAAACTAAGATCGTGCTAGGAATTTCTACATATAATAATAGGCTTGGAAAAAAAAAATACTTAGTAAATATGACGAAACAAAATTGATTTTTTAGGTAATAGTCAATATTTGAGGAATTTCTTCCCCATTGAAATGTCCATATTTTGACCTAGCAAACGGATGATCGAGTTGGATAGGTTCGGGTTATATATATATATTCCGGGAAAAAAGAGAGAATCAAATTTTAAAAAATATTAGATGGATATAAATCTAACCCAGAAATATTCAAGTCATTTCAGGTAAAACCTTTCAGATTTTCTTGAAATTCGAATCAATTTTCAAGCAGTTTCATTCACGTCAAAAAGTCTGGTCTACAAATGTTTCTATCAGGCAATATGAGAAAACAAAACCAATCAAGTTTTATAATAAATCCTGTGAAGCCACAACAAAAGCTATCCACCCACTTCTCATGAAGAAGCATTTGGATAGAGCCAACACTGGGTTCCAAAAAGTATTCACAAGATCCCTGTGACAGGCAAGAAAACAAAAATTTACAACTGCAACTTTCTTGGAAGCAACAGACCCAGCTGTTGAACATACCTCCAAAGTTGGATTACTGCATGCATTCAAGGATGAGTAATGCTGTGTCCACAACTGGCTTTGTTAATTAATTGACAGAGAGAAGTTTTTGTTCTCAAATAACTTTTATTAGCTAAGTCAAAATTGAACTTTACATCAGAAGGGTAGACACTCGGAACATTTTCAGCCAAAAATGCTAAATAGAAGTGTCATCTCCTTTTTACAAAATATAGTACCAGAATGTGATGAAAGCAGCTATACCACTTATGATACAGAGTCTATCGATCCTGCTTTCGTTTCTCATCTTCTCCTCTTTTAACTCGCTTTGAACTTTCGAGTACAAATGACAAGATTCAAGAACTTCACTGTAATTTTTGCTCCTCTGACAGCTTAATGCTTCCTTGAGAATAAGCAAACTGTTTTTTCCATTAACATGAGCACCTTCCATGTCTTCTAACTGCATGCTCAGCTCTGTTAATTTGAGAGTTGTCTGATCGCCTTCTTCTTCTGTGTGAATCACTCTAAACTTCATGATGAGGATGCATTCTACTACCTGACATGGAAGAATGTCTTTTGCAGAAAGAACAGATCCAAAACGTATTACAAAATCCTTGTCCGTTGGCCAATGCCTCTGCCCACCAAGAGGGCTCCAGCTAGCTAGATTGGCAGCTTGCCGCATCTTTTTGTTTACAACAATCCAACTAAGCCGAAGTCCATCATGAAGCTCCCTCCAGAGCTTTCCATCTTTTCGTTCTTTCTCCATGGATAAAATTGGCGGCAAACCATCAGAAACTGTAAGGAACACTTCACCTTCACTGTCATCATCCCTGGCTGCATATGTAAGAAGATCAATCCGGAACGGGCAGTTGTAAAACCAACCATTGAATCCATTGGCATTAGGAATGCCCCACAGGACTTTTGAACAAATTGTTTTATCTTTGTACCTGATATCAACAATAGAAACAAAATCTGATGGTGCGGTACTCTCATATTCATCCATGTCACCATAGTATTCAGCCTCAGTCCATTCTTCAGGATACTCTAGATACTCATTCCAGTGATACTCAGTAACTTCCTTGTTAACAATAAGTGGGAAACAGTCTGCATAGAACTTTCTGAATCCACCTATTGATGTTATTAAACTTTTGACATCTTCCCTATTTGTTGAAGGCCACATAGAAGAACAAACATTTTCCCATAACTTCTCTTCTTTTGAGATGGAACAGAATGCAGCGCAGGCACATGCTGCACTTGCCAATGATGGGCCATCAAGACGCTTCAGTATGTCATAGAAGATATCGCTGCTTAATGATGCCATACTTTCTACTGGTGCAACTGGCATAGCCATAGAGCCCTGATCATTAAATGGCCAAGTTTTAGTGTGGGCATACCTAGATATTTATTCCACAGTAACTCACAGAATAATGAAAGAAAATTTGAGATTAAACAAAATGAAAAAAAATATAAACATGTATTTTAGTTGGATGACGAGTCCATTTTACAAATTCAGAGCAACATTATAAGCATGACTGATTATTTGCAGAGCTAAACACACACGAAATGCAAACACACCTGCCCACCAAATAGATTCCCCATCCGCCCACCCCCCAAACCGTGGGTAATAAATCCGAGTAAAGGGGCTTTGACTCCTAGTAGGAGTAGCAGCTCGAATCATGATATATGCCCTCCAAAACTCTTTTCATGTGAAAACAAATATTATGGAAAGAAAATCTATGTAAGAATTCATTGCCATTTTGCTCAGCTCTTCTTGGCCTATAGAAAGAATTGCCCACGAATTTCGATTACATTAGTTCAATTGTTGGCCCCGCATAGGCAAAGAAAGGCTTAAGAGAAAGAAAACCATAAATGAAAAACAAAGATCTGAAAAAGCAGCAAGACAGAATATAAATAAATGATCCTTGGTCAGTTCAAACTTAGGACCCATATATCAACTACGTTGAGCTCAAAATCCAGAAAGAATCCCATCTTGTAACTGCAAGAAGATTCTAGCCAATTCTAACAACACAATACAACCAGGGGTTGAAAACGGCAACTTCCAGAGTCTACCATAATGGGATATGACTTCATCTTTCTGAATTATTGAAAATATTTCATGTCCTTTACATACACTTTTTACTTCTCATACCATGATGAAGCAAAGGCCTCAAGAAGATCCCAAATAGATTTGCAGCCTTGCAGGGTTTAGAACAAGTTTGGGCGAATTTCACCGACGGTACCCTCAATTATACAAATTATAACAATTCCGTTTTTTAAAGATTATTTATAATATAAAATAATTTTTGAAAAACAGAATTGTTACAGTTTAGATAGTTGAGATACCGTCGGTGAAATTTACCCGAACAAGTCTCTATCTATTTCATTGTGAACATCAACAAGCAGACACAATCTGCGAAACCCAACCCCCACCCGAAATTAGAAAGTTAAAAGTGCTCGCAAATGGAGTCTATATGTCCATGAAAATTAATAGAAAACCAATGATACAAAAGGAGCAATTCTAAAGTCATTTTGGTTTTGAAAAAACTACAAAATCACATGGCTATAACTATGTACTCTGAAGTATCACCCAAATCTCTTGCCCAAACTAATTACATCATACTTTCTACAACTAAAACAACAGCCAAAAAACAAAACAAATTCACCACTAAAAAATAACAGAAGTTTCACTTATTGCACGGAAGAAAGAAGCCACAGCACATTACAAATTAGAATTCACAAATTATAGCATCTGATGGGTTTGATCCGCTTGATCAAATTCTACAAGTTCCCGGTATAGAACTCCTAATTTCACATTCACCCAATATTATATCATCAAATCCACATAGATTTAAGAAAAGAATAATATTTCTCCGCAAAAAATCAATACCCAAGAAAATCAAAACCAGTACAATCAATGGTATAGAGAGAAACACCACGCACCTTGAATATTAACAATCATAACCCCATGTGGAATGATAACGAAGAGGCCAAAATTGAGAAAAAATAGCCCATAAACATACTATCCGAGGAATTAAATGACAGAAAGATTCAGATAGCAAAATCCGAGATTGGTTTTGGGTTAAAGAAAAAAATATAATGATCGGTTTATGAGTCACTCTCTGAAGTTCTGTAGTGCAGGCTTTCTTGTTAATCCTCGCATTTCTTCAAGTTGAACCATAACGGCTGGTTTTTTTCGGTTTTCTGCTGGGTGACTCTCTCCGGTTCACCCTGGTTTTAGTGAATTTCAATTCATCAACCAAATCCTGCCGCGCCATTATATTATGACTGAGAAAGAGAAACTATGTCGTGCGATGTCTCAAAAATAATATATTTTCAGTTCGTATCTCAAAATTAAAATAAAAATTAATAATAAAAATACAGTTTTTTAATGAATAATAACAATATAGTTATCCACGAAAATTAATTATTAGCATTTTTTATTAATTAATACTGATATTATTATTATTATTATTAATTTATAAAGAAAAATGAAAAGTTGAATGAAAAAAAGTCTGGATTTTTCAGAGAGGTTAATTGCAAGACCATGAAATAAAAGATCAAAAGATTTTTTTTTTTTTTCATTTCAATTAACTAATTTTTTTATTAACGTGTCTTACACTTAATTATTTGATATTAAATTTATCATTAATTACTATTTGATTTATATATATATTATTTTATATTAATTTAATTCATTTTATTATATAAGTGTATATTTATTTCAAATTTCATCAAATTACTAATTTGTGGTATTATATTCATAATGAATTATAAAAATATATCTTTATCTCAAATTTTATAAATTTATTTACTATTAAAAATAGAGAAATATTTTATTGTTTTAACACTTTTTGTTTCAATTAATATAAAATATTTAAATTTTTTAATACAAATTAGAATAAAACAAATAAATTGGTGGATAGATTATAAATATTTTATATTAGTTGGTATAAGTTAAAACAAATAATATTTTTTTTAAAATAATATATAAAATAGAATTAATAAGTATTTTTTAACATTCACTTTTTAATTAATAGTTAATAAAAGATAAATTTTTTTGAATAAACTTTTTTTCGTTTTTCATTCTCCCTTCCTAGTTTTCACCAATCAATTAAAAACTAAGTGCTGAAAAATATTTAAAAAATGTAAAGTGTTATTAGCATTGATTTGGAATCATTACTGGTTGAGGTACTTAGAATATCACAAATAGTAATCCTTATTTTAGAGGATAATTTTTTTTATTTTAAATATTTTTAAATATAGAGAATGAAAATTAGTTTATAATTTTAATAAATTTTTTATATTTTGATTCTATTTTATTTTATCTCTTGTAAATTATTTCTTCAATTCCAAATCAATTATCTCTTCTCAAATGATAAAAATTTCAATTAATTGTCACTTTTATATATTCAATACAATATTTATTTTTTATTTTAATTTTATTTTAATTTTATATGTGTTAATTAGTTTTGTAAAATTTTATACTTTTTTTTTCACTTTTGAATATATTTATAACGGGGTAATTTAGTTTTATTTATTTATTTTTTATAATTAAAGCTATTAAATATTTTTTAATCTATGTACATTACCAAAAGAGACAATTAATTTATAATGGAGAGAGTAATATTTAAAAAAAAGAATTATTTTATTAGACGGAAAAAAATACAACAATACAAAAAATATTTATAGAAAGAAAAAATATATTAATTACAATTAGATCTTCTACTTTAAATTTTAAAAATAAAAAATATATTAAAAACTATTTTTATAAAAAAAATCAATAAAATAAAATATATAGCACAAATAAATAGTATATTGTGAATGTCGGCCACAAAGTGGTCCTTTTAAGTTAGGAGTTTCTAGAAGTAAGATATTATGACAAACACATGGCAAACACATTGAATGAAATGCCATTTGCAAAAGGGTTAGGGCACATTGATTCGAGAACCAAATTTGTGAGATATTTTCCTTTTTTTTTTTTTTTTATAGTTTTAACATTGTTGGACTACTTGAGATATGAGCAAATTATGGGATTTTCAATCAAGATTAATGCTTATAGCTTAAAGAAGTTGTCTTAAGTAATTAATCAATTAATATTATAGTTTCTTTTTTTTAAATGCTATTTATTTTAATATTTTCTTATCTCAGCTTATATAAAATATTTATATTTTTTAATATAAATTAAATAAAATAAATGAGTGAATAAAATACAAATATTTTATGTAAATTAGAATAAATTGACACAAATAATATTGGAACAAATAATATTTCTATTTTTCCTCAACCTTCCTTTTTAAACATCAACGAAAGATTTTCGAGAGTTTAAAAAAAAAAAAAAGCATGTTTGAGAGAAGCCATGTTCTCTCTCTCTCTCTATATATTTTAAACGTGATTTATTAATTGTAATCAAATGCGTTAAATGTTAATCAAATATAATTTAATTATTTTTCTTATACCTCATATCAAAAAATTAGAAAGAAATTTTTATAACAATCAAGAATTTACATTTACGTTCCTAATTAATCGAAGATTTTTTAAATACCAATATAGATAATTGGAACCTGAATAAAAACCTACAAATTGGGAATTTACAACGCTCTAAATGTAGACATCATGAATAGAGGTTGTAAATGATATGATGCATATATTTTACGGTTTAATTAGAAATTTTAAATTCAATTTCTGAATATATAGTTACTTTAAATTTATAAGAAAATTGTTTGCCTTTCATAAGACCTTATTCGATACAAATAAAATTAATTTTAGTGTATGATCATAATTGAATTATTGATGATAAATTTAGTCTAAAAAAAATACTCTAAAATTAGGCATTTATTATTCTCTCTCTCAAATCTCCCGAAAAGCATGGGAATGCAAACTCCAAGCACCCCCTCTAAGATTGTTTCATCTTTAAATCTTGGATCTAATTCAAAAACATGAAAATTCGGTTTAAACATATTTTTCTCTTGTACTTTTATCCAAGTCTTAAATCTAGAATGACTTGGTTGATAAGAATGGGATGAACCGACACTGAGATGTGAGCAACAAGAAACAATTGATGTTATTTGGTCAAAAAAGCATACCCACATCACATGGTTCCCTAACACCATGCAAATCCGAGTCGCCCAATTATGTTGTATTATTATTATAGATAAAATATATGCTGAGAGAAGCTAATTTTACAGCTGATTTTATGGTCAATTCCGTTCAAAGTTTTGATATTGGATCTCTTGTCCTCTCCAATCCTCAAGCGGGTCTTTATGCATGGCTTATGCACCATTTTATAGGCGTTTCATATAGTCGCTAGCTTTGATTTCTGTGAGCCTAGTTCATTTGGTTGTACTTAAAAAAAAAAAATATGCTGATAGAGTTTTACATTTTTGTATTCCGATCCAATTCGTTCTGAACTTGGTTAGAATTCTTAGATTTTTAGATACCGGGTTATATAATTATAAAGAAAATTACAAATTAGAATGAATCCCTCCAAAAAAACGAAAAAAAAAAGAAAGAAAGACGAGGTGAAAGTGAAAGGCCACTGATTGGGAAAAAGGGAGTTGGGATTGGATAATTAGGCTGCCTATATACAAACAGAATGAATAATGAGCTGGATTTGCTGTATGCAAAATCGAGCTTAGCAGAGGTTGGGAAAGCCTTTAGGTAACCTAAACAAAGGGAAAATTTGTTAAAATATTGAAAAATTAAGAACTCAAGTCAAGGATCTACCCAACACCTATTTGTAATTAGGTAAGTAGCCATTGTTGAGTTTGAGGTGCAATTGGGCCACTTCACCTTACTCGTACAAAAATGACTTTCTTTCTCGCTATTTTTAACAAATTGGTCCGGTAATCGGGTTTCTAAATTGAATAATTGTAACTCGAATTAAGTATTTCAATTTTTTAATGATTATTAGAAAAATTGCGATTATAAACCTTTTGAAAAGATAATTAGGGTGAATTTAATAATTTGGATTTGGAATAAAAACTCGGATATATATTTCTTGACATGAGAATTATGAATCAATATATTCATATGTTTAAAATGAAGAATATATGAATAAAAATTTAAGATCAAAATAAGTTCATTACTAAGAAGATATAAAAAGGAAAATGAAAGTGAAAGTTGTTTCATATCACCAAAATATAAAATTGAACTTGTATTTATATAGTAAGATGCATTCTTACATAGGTAGAAAAATAGCATAGAAAGTTCTCTTTCGCACGCTCAAGCGCAAATAGTGCAAATCTATGACCTGGGATAAATAGATGCATAGGTGCACGACCTGCGTTCATAAATGTCTGAGTGACGTATGGATTAGCCATACATATACTGCAGCACAACGATACAGGCTTGTGGAATAAGCACTATATACACACGACATGGACATGCCAAACACTTGGTCGTGTCAAATGATACGGTCACGTCTTTGTGTCCTTCAATTTCTAGAAATAAAAAAAATGTAAAAATTGGACTTGGTCAATCCATACGTCATTGTAGATTCTTAAAGCTCGTATTGTTTGTTTTCTAGATTTGTTTTTTTAGCTTTTTGTCTATTAAAATTTCATTTTTTCATATTTTAAATGTTAAATTCACTATTATTTGTATGTTACAAAGACATTATTGACAACAGTTAAAGAAATTTATCACAATTAATTATATGTCTCCTCTATTTAATATAAATAGAAGTTTTTGGCTTTTGTTGTATAGTTTTTTTTAGCCTCTCTTTTTTGAAAATTTTTTTTTTCCATTTTTTTTTCTAAACCGTGTTAATTGAAGACAAATTTATCTTAAGAATACTATATAAAATACAGACTTTAAATTTCTTTTATCTTCCTATTATCATTTTATTTGAATATTAAATTAACCATCCTCCTAGTTTTCTAACAATAATTGATGGGTTAATCAAAATGTTCAATTAAATAATAATGATATCGTCCAAACTTGATCCAAACAAATGGTTAAATAACTCTCTGAAATAAATTTTGAACCATTCTTCGCTGGTGCAAATTATATTATGTATCCTAATTCTTGGAATATTATAGATCGAGAGTTTATTATTATATATGCAAAAAATATTGAGAATTTTGTAAATAAAATAAATTTATACAATTATTAAATATATGGTAGCAATTTTATAAATATTCACCATCTATTTATTAAGAAATATTCATTAGTTTATTAAAAAATGTTCATTAGTAATAAAGTAAATATTCACTAATTTATTAGTACAAAAATTAAATTAAATAAAATAATATTCATTAAATTAAATATATAATGCATATTTCTCAAAAGGATTCATACATACAAATAAAAAATAATAATATCTATTAAATTAAATATAAAAAAATAAAATGAATTTTTACTAATAATTTAAAGAACTTTTTAATAATAAACTAATGAATATACAGTTTTACAACAAATGAACATATCTCAATAAAGTAATGAATTTTTACTTTATTACTAATAAATTTATATTTTATAATAAATGAATAAGATATAGTTTACTGATAATAAACCTATAATTTATAAGAAATTAATATTTATTGATAAACTAATAAATTTTTACTTTATTCATAATCAATCTACAGTTTTATAATAAATAAATTTTTTTCAATATAATAATAAACATACATATAATGGGTGATAAATATTTATAAAATTATTACTATATATTTAATAGCAGCGTAATTTTATTTTATTTATAAAACCGGCCTTTACTCTATAACAATATTATATAGATCGTGCGCCTGCTTTTTGTCAAAACTGAGATAACAAAAGCAAACATGGGCCCAAATTCATAAACTCAACACATCAAGTGAATCTGCTAAATAAAGCTTATTAATATTAATTTGGAGATTAGAGGTGTGAAATTTAGAGTCTAATTATAATTAATAATAAAATGAAAAGCTCAGAAGTTAGAATTCCACATTCATCAGTCACCATCAAATGTAGCGGAATGATAGTATTAACTATCAATCTTTTTGAGTGTATGATGTTAATTTGAATTCATTGATTTATATATAATATTGTGGGTATTTGAAGTTTGATGAATGGGTGAAAAATTTAAATTTATATGAATTAATTAATTTCTCTCTTCTTAAATAGTGAAATGTGTTTATAATAGGTAAAATACTACATTATTATCCTTATATAATTAATCTCCGTCAAACACTTGGTAAGTTCCAAGAGTAAAATAGGTAAATATATATATTTATATATAATTGAAAAACGTCAGATATTTTAGGAAGGGAAAAAAAAAACTCTAATATAAAACAACATATATTTAGCAATAGACAAAGTCGACAATATTTAAAACAAATTTGATATTTTTCAAAAATTAGATTCAATAACTAAGCAACTAATTAAGAAATATTTATTTCTGATTTTTTTTATCTAATTTGTTATTAATAAAATCCCTAAAAGCATCTAAAGAATCCATGGAACTGGATGGAAAGCCTTGCCCGAAGTGAGCACCAAGAATTGCAGCTTGTTTCTTGACATCTTCATCTCCTAATAATCTCTCTATTCCATTGATGATATCATCCTTGCTTATCACTTGCGAAAGATCATCACAGATCTTTAATCCAACTTTCAAATGTTTGATGATCAATTCAGCATTATAATATTGGTCGCCTCTGATTGGCCATGCCAAAATGGGGACCCCACGCCCTACTGCTTCCACACTCGAATTCCATCCACAGTGTGATAAAAATCCTCCCGTTGACGGATGGCTCAGTATCAACAGCTGTGGTGCCCATCCGCGTATTATCAAACCTCTTTCTCCCACCTTCTTATCCAACCCATGAGGGAAGTAGCCTTCGCCAGCCGACTGGGTTGGTCTTGGCGGTCCCGACCGGCCTGAACCCGGTTGGATAACCCAAATGAATGGCCGGCTTGATGCCTCTAATGCATCTGCTAAACGCGGATATTCCTCCATTGTAGGACCCACTTCGCTACCAAATGACACGTAGAGCATTGATCCACGTGGCTTTGAATCTAACCATGCCATCACCTCGTCTTCAGTAACGGTGGTGGACCGTCGATTTGTTCGCACTTCGTGATCGTGAACGATTGAGCCGGCGGATTCCCAATATTGCTCCGGCAACAGTGGACCCACACCCCAAACTGGTTTTCCAATTTGATCATTGAGGTATTCAATAAAAGGTTGCTCAATCAAATCACAAGTGTTGATCATCAACGCAATGGAGCCCTCGGTTTCCTCCAGCCAAGGTGGCCGACCGCCTGGCTTTGGTGGGCCACCGAATTTTCCAGATCCGAAACCGCCTGGCCGGCTAGGGAAATCCGCCTTTGAACCATCCGGAGGAGGTGGTGCGCTGCCAAAGCTAGATCCAGTTGGAGGAGGACGATGAGGTCCATGAGGCCTTCGTTTAAGGTCCAAATCCGTAACAGCCATATACTCGGGTAATCCGGGAAGTACACGGATCTCTCCCGGTCCAAGATTTTCTGTCTGAGCTTTCCACGTGGCATACTCCATGGCGGCAGAGCAAGCACCAGATGTGAAGAATCCCACAATTGGAATCTGAAATTTCTGGAAGATTTCACCAGTCCAAGACATCATAACATCAACGATAGCACAAACAGGTAGTGTTGATCGGGTGGAGATGAGGTTTTCAATGCCCTGAGCGACCTGTGTATGGTGGGCAAAGTGGTGGTGAAATGGATCAGAGGGTGGGTGGGAAGGCGGGGGTGGAGATGATGGTAAGGCAACAACATGAAGAAGCGGGTATTGAAGAAGGGAGGAAGGGATGCTGGAGGAAAGATCAGAAGAAATAATAAGAGTGGCAGTGAAATTTCTGGAAGCAATATGCTTGCAGAGTTCCAGGGTGGGAAGAAGATGACCCTGTCCAAAAAATGGAACTAACAATATTTCGTTGCTCATCTCGATTTCCAAATAAATTTTGGGTTTGGTGTTGCAGAAACAATTTATAGAGAGGGAAGAAGATGAGAAATTTTGAATTTTGGAGTTTGTTAGTATTGATACTTAGGAAAGAAGAGTTTGACTATTGGTTGAAGAATTAAGAGTTTTTGTTTTTGTTTTTTGACAGTTTGGTAGTTAAGGTAAAGGAGGTATCATCGTCATAAATCATATGTCGTCTTTGTCAACCTAAATAAATCCATTCCCACCCTGCGCGAATTCACCGAGTAATTGATTACTTATACACATTGATGTTCATATTATTAAGAGAGGATGATATCATGATATTTTTGCATGCTGAAAAAGCAAATTTGTATATCCCCAAATCAAAACTAGTTAATATGGAAAATTTCATGGTCTATCAATTTTTAAGTTTTTTTTCCAAAGTATTTGTATTTTTTATATTTTTAATTTTATCGAAATCAATTTATTTTGTATTCATTTTTTTTTCTATTGTTTTGTTCGATTTTTATCTCTTTTTTTTTTTTGGTCCTATATAAGGTATTGTAATAGAAACGGTGTTCATTAATGTGAAAGAAGTTGTTGCAACAACAATGGCAGTGATGTTCAATTGCTGAAACGGTATTGACTGCAACTATTGATGTAGTTGTTAAGTTGGAGAATATATTAGATTTGATAAATTTACGATAATGTCGATGTAATTATAAATGTTTTTTGTTGAATGATTTTGATGTTGAATATGAATTAACTGTATTAATTTGAGAATTTTTTCATAGTTTTTAATTCTGGATTGAATTCTATTATTTTCTCTTATTATCTTTCTTTTTTAGGAGAAAATCACTAAGGTATTTCCAATCCAAGGCTATACAACATACCATACCAATATTGTGTAATGGTCCACAAGAAATAACACAAGTCAAACAAATACTTTAAATGATTTATCATTTATTTATTTATTTTTCTTTTTCTCTTTGTTTTGTGTTTGATTAAAAATGAATTAAAGTATTTCTGAGATATATTCAAAAAATTCATAAAATATTTTTATAGTATACTAAAAATATTCTCAAAATATGTCTCATGCTTAACAATTAATTAAATACTGTTATTTTGAAATTTTGTGATATTTTTGAATTTGAATTCAATTATATTTTTCTTCTTCTTTTTCTTCTTTAATGATTTAATTATTGTTCTTCTTATTGTTTTTGTTATATTTTGGTGAAAATAAAACCAATATATGCACAATCTATACTGAAGTATTCTAGAGATATACAATTTAGATAATCAGTCAATGCTCAAAATGAATTGAATGTTGTTAATTTAAAAATTTGTGCTGCTTTTGAATTTATATTCAATTATATTATTCTTTTTTTTTAATGATTTAATTATTGTTCTTATTTTGTTCTGTTTTGGTAAAAATTGAACTAAAATATTTTCAAAATATATCGAAAATATTCTAAAAATATACCGTATAGGCAATTAGTCAATGCTCAATATGAATTAAATGTTATTAATTTGAAAATTTGTAATGCCTTTTAATTTGGATTCAATTCTATTTTTCTTTAATGATTTTATTCTTTTTCTTTTTTTTTCTATTTTGGCGAAAATTAAATAAGAATATATCAAAAATACACATTTTTAAATTTTAACGCATTTTCCATAAAATTGAAAAAAAAATTTAATCGACGATAATTTTGTAATTAATTACACTTGGCCGTAATTCTGTAAAGTTCCCTAGCTCATACGAACACCCATTTCCAAATAAATGCAAAACCAGGCACAAGCTCAGGAATTTTCTCGACAGCAAGTAAATCTGCTAATTAAATTCATTAAGAACACTGTTTAATCTAATTATAATCAATACCCAGAGGAAAAACTCAGAATTCCTGTTCATCATCCATACATCAAGTTACTCAGTTCATAATTTCTAATAAAACCCATTTATTGAATATAGCAGGACCTAATATAATAACCTCAGATTGTTGCTGGTTTCTCGTCGGAGGCGACAGCGTCAGGATCAGGAGGCAAGTCTTTGCTGGCAGAGTCGGCGTCCACATCGTCAGGATCGCGTTCAGGATCAGACTTGTCCATGGCGGCGCGAGCCTTGTCGAGAAAAGGTTTGAAAGCCATCTCGATTGCTAGCCATCCAAATGCAAGAGCCCCGAAAACGACCGCTGCTTGTTTCATCGGCTTCATTCCCACCTTTCCTCGTCAGATTACCCCCTTCTTCTTCCTCTAGCTTTGGATGCAAGAAAGCCGAAGTAAAGAGCGACTTTATATATGATAGAGACCTATGTAGACGGTAAGTTATTTCTTGGGCAAGTCAGTTGACGGTCAAGATTAGCTACAGCTAGGGTTGTGCCTCGTTCGGCCTTCCAAAGAAAATTTAACTATATATATATATATATCAGAATTGGCCCACTAAAATTTCGGTCTCAACCTAAATTTAAAATGCTCTGTCCATAATTAAATTAAGTATATCTAAAATAATTAGGTTTTTCATTGCTGAACTTGCCATTTTATTGCACTTCCACCTCTACAAATGGTCTTAAAACAGTAAGCTCAAGTCAATACAACTCCCCAAAAATTCTGCAAGCAGATTAATAATCTATTGTATTTAGATAATCATCTAATCGCTAGAGTAGAGGCGCAGTTCCAGCATCATATTGATGGGAATGTGCTGCTGACACAACAATCAGCTACTGTCAACAAGAACCATTTGCAGCATAATTAAGGAATGAAGATAATGAGCAATAGTATATAATGAACTCAATGGCAATGCCCACTTGCAATTGTTAAATTCAACCAAGGAGAAAAATATCAAAATCTGAAGTTAGCCTCTAAAGCAATCAGAGTGCGAATATGGCAATAACATTCTCTTTCACTTCCCTAACTTTACTAACAAATTCTCCTTACAACAAAGGTGCTTACATAACCACATGCCACAAAAATTAGTGTGAGAGCAGCACAATTAGCGGCCTCGACCGCGTCCCCGACTGCGTCCACGGCCCCGACCGCGTCCCAAAGGCTTTCCTGAATTTCAAAAGCATTAAAATTATTAGTATTCCAATATATATTAGGTGTGGCAAATTGCTCTGAGAACAATGTTGTATGAAGCTGAAAAGATGAAAACCATACCTGCAGTTGGCTTCTTAGGTTTGACCCTAGGTGTCTCTTCAACAAGCAAGGTCTCGAGATTCAAGCTGTCAGGAAGAATATAATAGCGAATATTGTTACCCCTCACACTGAGATGATCCAAAGTTACTGGATTTTTTCCCTTCAGTGTAAGTTTCACAGTCTTCAGATGAGTATTCATACTAATATCCACACCTACAGTCAGAAAATCAACCAGTCAGAATTAAATGTTTCTTAATTCAGTGAAGCACATATCCAGTACAGAACAATATATTTCAGATTTCAGTAGCAGGAAATATTAAAGTGCCCAAATAACTTTTTAAATTTCAAAACTCTCATATCAAATGGGACAGGCAAATAGAAAGTGAAATCTGTCAAAGCAACTGAAGGATTGCTTAATAAAGAAAATATGCAAGGAAGGATAATAGGGGAAAAAGTCCACAATGCTGGTATGGTTTAGTTTACTTGCTTAATTAATTGTAAGGATCACATGCTGAAGAGAAAAATGTAAATCTAGTAATAGTGCAAAAGGCTTGCACAAATTGAGCCTACTAGCAATGGGCGCATGATTATCATTATATCATATTGTTGAGTAGTGTGAAACTCACCTGTGTGGTTTTTTCATCAACCCAAAGAGGAACCCATTAGTTCAGTAGGACAAAAGAATGACAATATAGGAGACTCTAGCATACCGTTTTACAAACCAAACTCTTAATGAAAACTGCTTATGCTCAACTCACTCAGAAAAACATACACAGAGAGTTAAATGAGGTTGTTAACAAAAAAGTTTTTTTTTTTTTTGTCAAAAGGTTGTTGATCAAAGTTGAATGACAGAACAATGGACTTAAAGGGGTCACTTATCAAAAGATCAATCAAAATCAAAGGCATGACATTTCTTCTAATGAGAAGAAAACAGTAGCAAGCTTATTTGTTAGTTATACACCTTGGGAAAAAGAAAAAAAAGAATATAACATGGGACGAATTTATGGTTTTCCAATCTGATGAGTGAGGAGCAGAGAGAGAGAGAGAGAGAATCTCCACATGGCTATCTAGGGAAAAAATTGTCCAGTAATCAAACAACAGCTGACATTGATCTCACCCAACGGGGGAAACAAGAATCAACGTTTATTAGAAATGTGATAATAAGTCTTAGCTTGGAGTAAAACCAGGGGAAAATGCACAGGGAGCCAACTCCCAAGTACTAGATTGAAGACTGATAAACCATCATACTATGTATACTAGATTGAAGATTGAAGACTGCACAAAAAATTATGTTTAAGAAATATACAGAACATCATGCTTATCCTCAACAAAGCAGCTCCAAAAACAGCAGCTTTATTAACATGTACGTATTTAAAATGACTCGGAAGTCGGAATGCGTCGTGCTATGTATAGTATACTAAGCTATAGAATTAGTTATTATGAGAATGGAAGTTAATCTTGATGTCACAAGCATCATACAAAAGAATATTCTGCATGCCCAAGTGAAGGATATAACATATCCACAATTTGTAACTGTCAAAAAAGTCTATATGGTCAAACAATCAAACAGAATCTTAAATACGCCACTCCATAGTTTGTTTGGTCCATAATTGTTGAAAATTTTGAAATCTTATCTCTAACTGTCTCTTCTAGGAGCAAACTTTATCTTATGACCTTAGCCTTGTTCATTTTGAAGTGATATAGAACAGCTAACCCAGGGTAGAAAAAGATATTATGATGCGTCAAATAGTCAATACTCAAATTACGCCATGTCTCTAGCCACTCTCATTCTGGTTTAATTAATGCATCTAAAAAAATTGAACTTCCAACAGCAACACCGATGGATATACACCCAAATGCAATTTAATTTTAAACGAAGATCAAATTAAAATGATACTACACATGAATAAATTACTCAAAATACTTACTGAAAACACTTGATACAATACTTTAAGGCTTTAAGCCGCCAGAAATAGTCCCTAGGGTAGACAGGAAAAGGAAAAAAAAAAAGAGAAAAAACAAAAAGAGGTCAAATGGCATTGCAGAAAAAGAAACCTGTAATGGTGCCGTGAACAATGGTTCCATTCTTGAGCTCAATTGACACGGTTTCGTTGTTCAACTTCATCAAAAACCTGGAACATGGGATGATATAATCGGTTCATCATAAACAGAAAAAAGGAAACGAAACACAGTAAAACTAAAAACGATGAAATCTAGGATTTATAAAGAAAAACAAAAAACGAAGAACAGACCTGACAAGCTTCATTGTGAAGTGTGAACAAGGAAGATGAAATCTAGGGTTTGAAGAAACACAGTAAAACTAAAAGCCAATCAAGGGAGCGGTAGAGGAGGACGGGACCTTTGAAGTCTGCCCAGTCTCAAATGTTAGGGTTCTGGTCTGGGCCTGCTCCAAAGGGTTTGCGATATACGAGCTTATCAAACGACGACGTAGCTGAATTTGGCAACTTCGGCTTTTTACTGTAACAAATAAGGAGTAATTTTTATATAAAAATAATAATTTATTGATATTTCCATTTATAAAAACGGTGTAATCAGTGAAAATCTCAACCAGAGTTAAGATTTCAAACCATTTCGGAGCGTAAAAATATAGAGAAAATTTCACAAGCCACCTAATTTTATTTTTTTATTATAAATATATCTGCCATATTTTTTTTTTTCATTTTTATCTAATAACTTTTTCAGTTTTACTGGATCCTATTTCAAAAACATCTCCATCTTTCTTAGTTTACTTTGAAATCGCCAAAACCACTCTTTCAAATGCTTCATTATTCAAAGTGAATCCATCACCGACCCTGCCAAAATCAGTCAAATTAAATGCCATATGTTTCAATTTCGGTATCGGCCTCATCGGCACCCACCAAAACACCAAGAATCCTCCTCCCACAAAATTTTGCTGCCACACAATTACCGAGGCAAATGCAATGATCCATAAGACAATGAAAAGGATTTTATGGGAAGTCAATAATATTGTTACCCACCGCTTCAATTATTGAATATAAGTATATTTGAAGGGAAAGAGAAGATTTAAGAACTCAATCTTAAACCACGTGGTGCTTTTAGTAGTTACAGTTTCTATCATTGATTTGAAGAATTCTATTTGTTTAAGAATTTTTAATATTTTGTATCGTTTTTTTTTTTTGTTAAATTTTATTTATTATTGAATCAAAGTATCTCCAAATATTTCAAGGTATTTTCGTAAAATTTCTAAAGATGTCCCGAGGTATATTAAATATATTCTCATAGACTTCTTAAACGTATATCAAATATATCCCAAAAATACCTCTAAAGTATACCAAAATATTTATTTGAGAATTTGTTATATTTTGAATTTTGATTGAATTCTCTTTTTTTTCTTTAATAATTCTTTTTGTTCAATAATTTGTGATTTTTTGAATTTTTTGGATTTTATGTATAATTAAATCAAAGTATTTTCAAAATATCCCCAAAATATATTCAAGGTATCTCATGGAATTTCCAAAAATATTCCAAGATATTTCTAAAGTATCCCCAATATATACATAAGAAATTCTTATGAAATTTTTAAAATATACCCAATGTATCTTTAAGGTGCTCTCAAAGTATACCAAAAGGTATACCAAACTATTTATTTGAGAATTTGTAATGATTTGAATTTTAATTGAATTATATTCTTTTTTTTTCTTCTTTAATAATAAATTCTTATTGTTCTGGTTTTTTGTTATTTATTAATGAAAATTGAATCAAAATATACCCAAAGTATGTCAAATATATACTGTCTATTTTTTGTGATTTAGAGATTTAAGTACTGTTATAATTTTAAAAAGTTGTTTTTAGTAAAATTGAAAAAAACTTTAAGCTATGGTGGAAAAGCAAATTAGTATCCAAATTTTGGTATTTCTGTAAAATTTCTTAAAATATATGTCTTTTTTTACATTTCATTTGAAAAAAGCGCTATTCAGAAATTTTTTTATATATATTTTTAACTTTTTTTTGAGTTTTGAAAACTGTTTTTTTGATAGAAGCAGGTAAATAGATATTTTTTTTCTAAAAGTATATTTAAAAAAACATTATAAAAATCAGTCAATTAAATAAAAAATATTCAAAACATGTTTTTAGTACTCTTAACAGTAATTTCAAATACCTATTATATATTTATCAAAACTTCAATATATCTATTAAATTAGTATTAAAATTTTATTTTATATTAAATTAATACCAAAATTTTAAAATTGAATTTTAGATTATAATACCTGAAAACTTTTCTGATATCTATATTAATAAATTCGACATCAACATTAATAAGTTTAATATTTATATCAGTATATATTAATCAGAAAAATATTTAGTACAATAATCTAAAACTAACTCTAAAATTATAGCACTAATTAGATAAAATAAATTTATATATATGCAAAAAAAGTGTTGATAGCATTAATTTATTTCACCCCATTTTGGATGTTTTCCTGATTGGGTTAAAAGGTCCGATTTTCACAAATTGCAAAACAGTAAAAACCCGTAGGCGGTTGCTGTGCGTGGCGGAGCCGCCAGCTACTTTTTTTATTTTTCAGAAATCAGAAGTGACTTCGTTAATTCCCCAATTATAAATTCTACCCATCATCCTCTCTTGGGATTCTTTTTGTTCACAAAACCTGGACGGTAAATCCATTAAATTCCATAAATTTTGCGTTTTTGTTTCATATTGTTTATCCATCGTTAAAGTCGATGAATTTTTTATTGATCCAATACGAGTGAGCTTTTGATAGAACGATTATGCTCATTTATTTGATGCAATCTACTTCAGATTAGTTTGTGCGATAATCGAACAGACTGACAAGATTCTGGGCTATGGAGTTTAATGGCTCCGCACAACCCAAAAATTATGACAGCAGAAAGGGAATTCTGGGCGACCATGAAGAGCGGGAACATTTTCAAGTAGCAGTATGTAGCTTTTTTACTTTCCTCTTTCTCAACTTAGTTTACCTACCTTAGCCTTGTACTTTATTTTATAGATTCACTTTTTATTCTAGAGGTAAATCAAGACCTCAACTTGGGAAGTTAATTTTCTTATATGCACATACTTTCAACTATGTGATCGGGTTTTGTTGGACAAGATGAAATTTTTATGATTAGAGCATTGTTGAAATTTATGGATGTGTTCGGACTCCACATTCAAAATGCAGATGTTGGAAATTGTTAACATTATATTTATTTTTATTTCTTCGCCAAATATGCTTTATCTTTTTAATATTTGTATGCATAGCTGTTGAATGGATATGGTAGATGTTGGTTTTGTTTTTTTTATCACTGATTTCAAATGCTCTATGCCTTAGGATAGTGAACGAAGACAATGGAAGATGAAAAGAAAATTCCCAGGCGAGGGTCAAGTGCGTTTCCCTGCATCATCTACACATGGTCGACAGTTTAGATTTGAAAACAGTAGATCCTTTGATGTAAACATGCTCCCTTCTGGTAAGTTCTTTTTTTTTTTTTTTTTTGGTTAATTACGCTTGGATTTTATTCAATATCTTGACAGTATATACTATATTTGAGTAATTGCTTGGGGACCTATAAACAGATTAGCATGAAAGGTATATGGATTGTTCTAGGTGGGCAGGCTAGAGGGTAGATTTGGATACCTCCTAATATCCTTGATTCTCATATTTATTATTTCTTTTATCTGTTTTACCTGAAGCTTCTTTAACCCAAATCCTTAAGTTCCAACTTCCAAGTCTTAAATTTCCACTGAAATCCTATAAAAAATTACTCTTACATTTTAGGTCCTTCGTTGATGTTGCATTGGAATTAAGTGTTTTAATTTGCCATGATATTTGGAGGAAATGCTGTATGCTTCCATTGATGATATCTTCCTTTTTCATCAATCTCTGTAGAATCTTCAGTGTTCTTCCGTGGAAAATTTTGTTTCTTGGCAGGAACCTTGGCCGATTCATATATTTGTTTTTGTTATCTTCCACATTTGATTACTTTTAGACCATGGACTGGGATTAGTTCCCTCATTTTCTGCAATTTGAAAACTCAGTTTCATGTATTTTCCCATTTTCTATAATTCTTAGTCATTATTTTTTTTCTATGGCAGGTTGGTTAGATTGCCCTCCTTATGGTCAACCTATAGATTGTATAATTCCTTCAAAAGTTCCACTTGGTGAGTCCTTCAATGAACACATTTCTGGCAAAAGATACACACCCAAACATGTGATATATGAACAGAGACTACTTGGAAGAGAAGTGAGTAGATTTACTACTAATTTTTTGGACTACTTAAATTCAACATCTTCAAAGCTAAACTATGTAATCCTCTTGTAATACTAATACTTTCTTAAGATAGAAAGGGACGGAATAGTAGAACACAGAGAAAAAATATCTCTGATATATTGATTTTTTTCTCCCAAGTATCCCGTTTACTGTATTCGGCAGCATAACATGCTTTTTGAATCCCTTTTAAGAATACTGACTTATGGTGTTTTTGAATGTAGTATAAGAAATTGCTTTCCCCTGAAGTGGTGAAGTATTAAACTCAATGCATATTACTAGTGTTTGTATTTTAGAAGCAAACAAGATCACATGAAAAGAACAGGGTTTAGGTATGACACATGCACATGTGAGAGAGAAATCAATACTCTTTGTTGTGCAGCAGCATTTCTAAGGAATACCAAGGGTGCATGCAATTGCTGTGCACATGTTTTCTACAATAAATTATTCCCATTTCGGTAATAAACATTATCAAACATCTCACTGTTATATCTTGTTCTGTTCAGCTTGGTTTAGTGATTGATCTAACAAATACTACTCGTTACTACCCCCTATCAGCATGGTCAGAAGAAGGAATTAGGCATATTAAGGTTTGCATTCAATTCTCATTCTACAAATATCCTCTCATTACTTTGAATGAGTTGAAACTACCTTCTAATTCATACTATATCTGCTTGAGCCAGATTAGATGCAAGGGCAGGGAATCTGTACCTGATGATGCATCTGTAGAAAAGTTTGTATATGAGGTAAGATACTTAATTCAAAGTAAGATGCGCTCTCGATGGGCATGCTGTTTTTGCCTTTTCCTCTGCTTGTTGATGTTTTAGTCATTTCTTTTCACCTCATTGGCTTAGTTGGGAATTTTATTGGTGGTATGAGGAATTGTGTCATGATTTTTGCCAACAGAAGATGGTTCATAAGATTTTATAGGGAATGCTGAAGGATTTAATAATTTTCTTTTCGGCAGAGTTCTGATTCAAAATTGTTTCATGTCCTCTTTAGGTTTCACAATTTTCCTCCCAAAGGACACAAACAGAGAAATTCATTCTTGTCCATTGTACACATGGGCATAACCGCACAGGATATATGATTGCTCATTTTCTTAAGCGTACAAAATCAATTTCTGTCACTGAGGTGAATGGCATTATTTTCTTGTTTCCAATTCTTTTCTGGTCTGATGTTCAACATTTTAATTTGAAGTTGCCTCTGTTTTTATTTATGTGCAGGCATTAGATATATTTGCTAAGGCACGCCCTCCAGGAATATATAAAGATGACTATATTGATTCGTTATACTTATTTTATCATGAAAAGAGGACTGAGCTTGTTATTTGCCCTCAAACTCCAGAGTGGAAAAAATCTTCTGATCAGGGCTTTAGTGGTGAAGCTGTGCAAGATCATACAAATATATCTGCTCCATTGCATGTATGTAGTATCTGGTGTACATTTTATTCTCAACTTCAAATATAGTTTGCATTTGTGTTCAAGTCTTAAATGCATTTATGTTGAAACATCCTATATGCTACATTTCCTTTTGCCCCTTTTTAACTGTGAAGTCTATGTTGCAATCATGCTACTGTAATACAGTACTAAACATTTTATCTGCACTGGAGTCTATGTTTGTTAGGGCATAAAATTGGATTCATCACTCAAAAAGTTCAATCTTTGACAAAGCCTAATGCTAAATTGGCCTAATGACTTCTTCTTTCCCCTAAAGTGTTCCTTCAGTGAACTTTGTTAGCAGAAACATTGTCTCTCTTTCAGGTCCAAAAAAATCTAGTCCGCTGGGAGCAAAAAATAGCCAATCCGGAGTTAATCCACACAATTACAATGCTTAAACGTTTTTAGAAAAATGAATCATAGAATTAAAGTTTTACAGGGAGTACAAATCTCCTCAAAAGGTTGGCAATAAGTCCCATATATCTTTTGAAAAATGAGAGTGCTAGATCTTCGTATAGAACAGCTAGCAAGATTTCTACACTGCTTGATTTGCTCACTGATCAATGTAAATGCTTTTTTTTTTTCCTTAATTTTTTTGAGAATTATCATTAGTATATTAGTTCTTACTTTTATCATTTTGTAACATTCAGAATGGTATTTCTGCTTAAGATTAGCATGCATATAGTATTATGAGGTAAAACTTTTAACTAACTTTCTTCAAGCCCTTGAAATTGAAGACGGATTTTGTTTGTGGTGCAGCTCAATTTTTTTGAAATTGGCATCCCTGGTTTTATTGCTTCTGTTGTCCCTTATGTGCAATAATGCTTTTAAGGTTTTATATTGGACATTACAAAAAATGTTTCTCTTCTAAATATATTAGGAGAATTATGTGGGTGATCATGTAATGACAAATGATGATCTACTGGGAGATACAGTGGCGTATGACCAACTACAAGCAATGCGACAGACCTGCTATCAGTTACTTCAATTGGGATTGCGGGTGGGCGTTTTGAGAACCATTTTGTCTCACGTGCTTTTATTTATATTCTCTTTGCGTACATGTGTATATGTGCAGAGATGAAATTTGAACTAAACTTTATCAGTCTCAACATTTTATTTATATTGTGAGCATTTAATGTGATTATCTTGGATTTGAATGCATTTAAATCCATATTTTGAGTTGTTTTCAAGATCTGTTATTCTTTTTTAATTTTTTGTAACTATTTTTGAGAGCTTTAAGATGCTTTTCACATAATTCAATATAGTCAAATTTTAGTACATTAATTTCTCATTTTAATTTTTTCTTGACATTTGCTATTTCAATTGCCATGTCATGTGGAATGCTTCAAGTCCCAGATTTGGCATTCTTTTGTTTGACGCAACCCAAATGATTTATTCTTCTTAATCTTATATGAAACTTGTGTTTGATGTGCTAAAATATAAAATCCTTGTATCTGTAGTTGTTTAGATTTTTTTGTGAAGTCCTAAATGCTGCTTTCTGCTTATGTTTACATAAGGTTTGTATTTTATGACACTCATAAATACACTCCTGTCTCATCTTTCCTATAAGGGGCAGCACTAGTCTGTCATAGAGCTAATATGTGGATAATTTATTTAAGATGCATAGTTTATATTAAATTATTTCTGCCTGAACATGCCATAAGTAGGTGGTGTCATAAATGTAAAGTGAAAATTACTTAAATGAAGTTCAAGAATTTATTTGAAGCTCATTTGTATCTTGAATTTTTCATAAGGCACAAATTCATTAATTTTTTACCGGTTATTTTTTGTTAGATAACATAGTTGGCATCACTTTTTTTATTAGTAATTGCTTTTTGGGTGTTCAGGCAAGAGGAAATCTACAATTTCCAGGATCCCACCCAGTTTCTCTGAACAGGTAAGATACCTTAGATTCTGCAGTTGCAACTGCAACAAATTAACCTGTTCGTGTTACATATAAAGATACCTTTTTGTTGGTGGTTCAGAATCTTCAGATATCACTAGATAGAAGCTTTAGAAGCTCCTACTTATGATCTGAACTGAAGAAGCAATTTGTTGGCATGGTTATGTCAGACTTGTTTGCAATTGAGCCCTAGTTGGCTTTCTTTACCAAATGGACTGAACCATACTTTTATATATAATGAAGATGCTAGGTCGTGATATGATTTACTGAGTGCTGAGACCTATCTAGAGTTTTTGTTACTGGAGAAATTGTTTGTGTTGAATAAGAACGAGAAAAGTAGAGTGTCATTTATGGAAGAATCCAAATCTGTTATTGATGGGCAATAGTATTATATTCTTCACATGCTTATTTATATTGCTGGTAACTACTTTGATAGAAGCAACTTATGTAATAAGTTGGTTAACAACCATAAAAAACTAGATAGCCATTGATTCGACTTAGTCCTGCTCAAATATCTATATGAATTTATTTTTCAGTTGTCAGTAGTGGTCTTTACAGAAGAACTGAAGATTTAGCTAGCAAGTCTAAAAGTGCTCTCTGTGGATCTTTTTGGCACATTAACCTGTCCGTTGTCCATGAACAATGGTGAACTTTCTTATTTTACCAATCCCTATACTATATTGGCTTAACTTTGATGTTTTCCTTCTGTTCAAAAGAAGAAATATAATTTTTCTTCTGTGTGCTCTACAAATTTTGATTTTTGTTAATTGTTCCTCGAATGATTAGAAGCACGTTACATGGCAACTCTGTAGTGTATTCTTTCTCAGTGTCCCCTGATTTTGGACAATCACCTTAATTTTTCATCTATCATTTGACTTGTAGGGACAACCTGCAACTATTAAGACAGCGGTACTATTATGCCACATGGAAGGCAGATGGAACGCGATATATGATGCTAATAACTTGGGATGGATGTTACTTGATAGATAGGAATTTCTTCTTCCGAAAAGTTGATATGCGGTTTCCATGCAAACAAACGAATAAGGTGTATATGCTTGAATTCTCGACACGAGACTGTTCTGGTCTCTTTTTTGTCACATACAGCATATTTGACTGATGAGCTCTTGTTCCATCCCACTCTTCCCCTTTCTTTCCTTTCAGGGTATGCCTTATCAAACTCACCACTGCACTTTACTTGATGGAGAGATGGTTATTGACCTGGACTCAAATACACAAAAGCAAGAGAGAAGATATCTCATTTATGATGTGATGGCAATCAACCAAGCATCTGTAGGGGAGGTTAGCTTAGCTGTAGAGTTCTTGCCAGCAAGTTTTTTTTTTCAGGGTTCTGTTTTGTGGTTTATTTAGTTTCTCATCTCCTCATATTAGGAGCACAAGACCAATACTATATTGTGATGTCCCATGTTAAATGATTGGTGGCATCTGAAAGTCCTTGGGTACTTCTCCACAGCGGGCTTTCTCAGATGTTGTCAGTGCTCAAATTTTATGCATGGGATTAGGGATACTCAAAGCATCTGAATGGAAAATTTCGAACTTCATTTGGAAAATGATTACTGTGACTTATTATGCAATAAATTAATGACCTCTAGGAGCCTTAATTGAAATATTTCTGAATGTTAGGCTGGTCAATTGATATTGCTGAAATGTAACAGACTCTGAAGTTTAATTTGGAAGATTTGGGAAGTATGCACAGGCTTGCTACATTTTCCTTTTGATTATTGAATGTGGTTTCACAGGACTTTTTGCTGATTTGCAAACTTTACAGGGGGTGAAGTGCTTCTATTTATGAGAAGCATTTTCTTTTCCTTCTCAATAAATCCTTTTTTTTTTCAGCTTTCAATGCCAAAGCATCTTTTTTCTGCATTTTATCTTCAGTATCTTCTTCTAAAATTAGATGGTGTTTGCAGCTGCCCTTCCATGAAAGGTGGAAGCTTTTGGATAAAGAAGTGATTGAACCTCGAAATTTGGAGCGTGAGGCTCTTTCAAAGAGCATGACTCCGTATTATAGATATGACTTGGAACCATTTGGTGTATGTATTGCAAAAGCCACAATGATTGGCTTTCCGCCTCTTTTTTTGACAGACAACATATTCTGGAAAAGCAATTTTTAAGTCTGGTTGTTTATCAGGTGAGGAGAAAGGATTTTTGGCTGTTGTCTACTGTTGACAAGCTTCTAAAGAACTTCATTCCCAAGCTTCCACATGAAGCAGATGGTCTCATATTCCAGGTACTTATTAGAAAGCAGTTTGGGAATTTACGAATAATGCTGAATGAGTTTGTAATACCTGTGTTCTCCTCAAAAGCATATGCTTAACAAGTTTGTTCTGTTTGAGCCTTCATTTATCATTCGAATGTGTAACGGACACTATAAGTTTTGCTGTGGCAGGGATGGGACGATCCTTATGTGCCTCGCACACATGAAGGGCTTCTAAAGTGGAAATATCTTCACATGAACTCAGTTGACTTTCTTTTCGAGGTTCTACTGCCCATTTTGTTTGTTTTATTTCTGTGTGCTTGCCACAACGATTGGCTCAACATAGTTGAAGTTTATCATTGCAGTTGGGAGTGCATAATAGCCAACTTCTTTTTCTGCATGATCGTGGAAGAAGTAAGCTTATGGAAGGGAACCAAGTTGTCTTTAGTGGTTGGTTTCTTTTTTCTAGTATTTTTGTTAGTGTCAAAATTATTTTCTGTTCCTGCAATTTATTCTCCAACTGTATGTTCCTGAAACTTACTGGGTTCTTTTTTTTTTATCAGAGCATATTACTGCTAAAATATGCGATGTCTATATTCCCTTAAAAATCAGTTTCATTGTCATGTTAGTTTAAATGCACTGTGGTTGTAATGCGTAACTAGTTCTAGTACTCTGTCTGATGCTTCATCTTATGCAACTTACAGATGCGTCAGATCCATCCTCTTGTTCAGGGAAGATCATAGAGTGCTCCTGGAATTCTGAGAGGCAGTTATGGGCCTTTATGCGGGTTAGGACAGACAAATCAAACCCAAATGATTTCAATACCTATAAAAAGGTTTCAATTGCACATTGCTTTTTCTCATCTTGACAAGTTTCTTGAATGTTTAAATCAATAAAGCTTCTATTGACTTATGATCAGGTAATGCGGAGCATTAGAGATAACATTACTGAGGAGGTCTTATTCAAGGAGATTAACGAGATTATTAACTTGCCGATGTATGCTGACAGAATTCAAAAAGATATCAGAGCTCATCAACACACAGTTTCTTCGCGGCGCAGGTGAAAAAGATCCTGTTTGGTTCGCTGCCCAAGTAGAATGCAAAATTTTAGAATGTGTTCTTGGGCCATCGCAGCTGAAGGTTACACAGAATGTTCTGCTGTCCTAGCTGGATGGAAATAATCAGCTTAAGGTTCAGCATGTACCAGTAGCACTATACTTGTATCTTTGTTTTTGTTTTCTTCATATTTTAATGTTTCTTGATTGGAGACCGTAATGTGAAAATAAGAGTTATTTTTCATTTTCTCAAATTGTTTTCTGATGTTATATTATGTTACCCTTGAAATGGTTCTCTCTGCTGTTCCTTAAAGTAAATGAAATTCAAGTATTACTCAATCTTGAAATCTGAATTCGAATTTACGGTCGAATTTTCCAAAAAAAAAAAAAAATTCTTTATAATGAATATAAAAAGAAATTTTTAGATAAATTGAATTTATTAGATCAATCCAATTATAATATATATTTAATTATTTTATTAATAAAAATAAAATAATATATATTTAATTATTTTATTAATAAAAATAAAATAATTAAATATATACCGTCGTATGAATTATATTTAAGAATTTCTTCGAATGCAAATAATAAACCAAAGGAATTTCTAGCTGTTAAAATTTAAAGTCAAACTTTGGATCTTATTATCATTATACTCCTTTCAAAATACAACCAATACTTACAAATATACATTAAAATTGAAAATAAAAATCAACATTTCCATGGCCTTGCGAACTTTCAGGTGATCAATGATCATCGCCTGAATCATGGCCGCATATTTATTAAACAAATTAAAAAAAAAACAAAATTATTTGCTGAAGTTTAATTTATGATAATCAAAACCACCAAATTAAGCTAATCAAAGATTTTAAGGAGATTTAGGCAACAGAAGTGAAGTTGAAGTTGGCACATGTGGTCTGTCTGCCAAAAAGCAGGGTGCTAAATCCAAGCCTTGAAGTAGCCAAATCAAACTGCAAAAGATTATTCTCAAGCTGATACCCTCCAATCACGATCGAAGTTCTGGGATTTGATCCGCCATTAACAATCCCAAGGCACAATACTTCATCACTCACCTGCACGATTGAGTTGGCTCCAAAAATACTCCATGTCACATTCTCATTCTGTAAAACCAGAGAAATCGTGGGCACCCCATATCCCAATCGAGTGCTAGCCACATTCTCTGAGCTAAAGCACACATCAAACGGCGCCACACCTCCCACTCTGCTGATATTCATGGCTGCAGCCTCAGCGATAAACGCTTCAGTCACAGCGTTGAAGATGGAAGACTCCATCAAAGTGTATGGGTTTACGGTGCTGATCTTTGTTCCCCCATTGCCTTCACTGTCAATGGTCAAAAGGGTTGTGTTTAGTGAGACGTTTTTAGCGTTGATGTTAATGAAGGTTACTCCGATGAAGTACTCAACTGAGGGCTCGCCTTGGGTGAAAGCTCCGGCGGTGCTAACTGGGTTGATAAAGAGAGGCGTGTAGGTGAGTGATTGAGATGTGTATTCAACATTAGGGAGGAAGTTATATGAACCATCGCCGAAGAATATTACGCCACTTACCGACGGTGTCGATGCTAAGCAAATGGCAAATTTTCTGTGGAAGCTAAAGGCGGAGGCGAATTGTGAAGGGAAAGCAGCTCTGTTCCTGCCAAGTCCAGCCATGCCCATAACGCCATTAGCAAGGCCTTGAAGTAAAGAGGTGGGTGCACAAGAGAATAGGAAGCGCGACACCGTCACTGCACGGCCAGGGTTGGATCCGTTGGTTGAATTGACAGACACCACATCGGTGGCTAGTTCACCGCCTGTGGCGGTGTTGGCTACAGGATTGTCAGGTGAAACGCCGCAAGTGTTGTTGTTACAGCCAGGCCTAGGCCCTGAAAAACAGTCACCACAGCCATTGGCACCGCCCAATGAGCATAGGGCCGAGCCACACCGTGCTGGTCTGTAGGTTGATGATGTGTAATTCTGATCACAATCAACCCATAAAAATTTGCCACCAAGATGAACAACAAGGTTGATGGGGACTAAAGGGGTTCTTTGGTGGATTTGAGTGACATATTGAAGAGTGGCAGCATCTTTTGAGACTGGAACAACCAGAGCCTTGGGACGAAAAGATTGTTGAGCAATAGATGTAGAGAATAAGAAGAAGAGAAGGAGAAAGTATCGAATGGAAGAAGCCATTGTTGTGCGGTTAAAGATATTAGCATGGGGATGATGTATTTATTATGCATGGGTGTTATGTGTTGGTGCCGAAGAACATGGCCACCATGTACGAACGTTAATATTGTCAAAACAAGGCAACTCACTAAATCTAGAACCAAGCTTTTCCGTGGTATTGACTTTGACCTTATTATTTCTTTATCTTATCATTTTTGTCCTGTTATTATTCATAATCAAACTTTTCAATTCTTTAATTTGTTTTTTTTTTTTTTTCATTACGAGATAGGAAAAAACCCAAAAACAACATCATACAGATTATCTTGGAATTATTATCAAAGTTTTAATGATACACAAGTTAGAACATGTTTTATTGCTCAAACATAAAAATTGTTAGATAAACCGGACCAAACCAATCACATAATCATATATATTTAATTATTTTATTTTTTTTATTGAATTGTTCTCCGAGTAATATGATAGACTCGATCTATTTAAAAATTTATCCTTCAAACAAAATAAACTTGTCAATGTTTAATTAAATTATATTGATGAAGACAATTAAATTAGGAGATCATCTTCTAATAAATGCTACAGATTGTGTAATATCCCTTGTGTAGATGCTAATCTTTTAGTTTTCTTAATTTAGAAGAATTTAGATAGTGTTTCAGGTGAATAAGTAAAGATCAATATATTGATTAAAGTAAAGGTTAGCATTATTAACACGTAGTATTTCATTAGCAAGATCTGCTGGCTAAAAGATTTATAAATGGATGACTCCAGGGAAAAAGTCATATTCAAAGGTGATAGCCTGTCATAAAGTCAATAAAAATCACTCATCTGATCATTAATCAATCCCCTCCTTTAAATTAATATAATAATTTAGTTAAACACCATTGCTAAGGCCAGGCAAATTTGGAAGTATTGCCAATCAACGAGGTGATTTAATTGACATTTTTTTTTAAATTATGGAAATTCTTGAGTTTTTCACTGCCATCAACCAACCAGCATTAATAAAAAAAATTTTACTTTTTTACATAAAATTAATGAGAATTCAATACCTTATATGCCTGTACTTATTTATTGCTAGTGCACGGCCTCCTTGCCTCTTATTGAAATTAAAAAAAAAAAAAAAAATCCGTTAGTAATGTCAGCAAGTTTCTCTTTTGATGACGAAAGGGAGGGCGTGGAGGTAAATTTGCTGCAGTTTGACTTGGAAAAAAAGAGATTCGGATTTAGTTCCTCACTTCTGCTCCAACTTCAATTCAACTTCGTACTTCAATTTATTACGCTGTTTTTTTTTAATCAATGCAATTCCCAATAAGCAATAGTCTATTAATTATTTTCCTGATAGAAGAAGAAAGAGCAGAGCGGCAGAATCTGTGATTTCTCTAGTTGCCGTGAAGTTTTTTTAAAAAAAAAAAAAAATAGGAGTATTGTTAATTCAATATACGAATAAAAAATAAGAAGAAATTAATAAATTTGAGGTATGTGTTTTATACAGTGTTATTAGGATAAATTTATTTTATACTACCGATATTTAGGATAACTGATATTTGTCTCCCAAAATACAACAAATATCAAGTAGATGTTGAATACATAATATCTATTTACAACGAACTGAATATATATCACTCTATCACTTGAAAATAAGAAAAAATTGAAAGAAAAAAATTTTCTCAAAGAAACTTTAAAGAAAAACAAAATCTCTCAAACAAGAGCCAAAAACTCTTGATTATACTAATTAAGGAGATATTGAATTAATTATGAATAATTTTTTTAAAAACTGTCAATAATGTCTTTGTAATATTCAAATAATAATGAATTTAATTTTTGAAATATCAGAAAATGAAATTTCAAAAAACAAAAAATTCAAAAAATAAATATAGAAAACAATCCACACTGGCGTGTAGAATCCACACATGAGTGAATTAGCTTGCACATATTGCAGCACAACTACACAGGCGTGTGGAATCCACACTGGAGTGTCAAAAGCATGATCATGTGAAATGACACAGGAGTGTGAAATCAATTTCCAGAAATAAAAAATGTAAAACTTAGGCTTGGTCCGGCTCATAGGATTTTGGCCGGATATTCGTATACGCAGGTCACGTGCCCACGCATTGATTTATCTCCGACTATGGATTTACACCTCCCGTGCTTGAGCGTGTGATAGAGAGTCTTCCATGTTACTTTCTTACCCATGCAAAAATGCATTTTACTATATAAACACAAGTCCAACTTTACATTTTAGTGATGTAGAACAATTTTCACTTTTACTTTTCCTCTTTATATCTCTTTAGCAAGAAGCTTACTTTGAGCTTCAATTTCTATTCTCACATTCTTCATTTTGAGCATATGAATACATTAATTTATAGTTCTCATATCAAGGAATACATATTTAGGTCTTTTTCCCAAAACCGAATTGTGAGATCCACTCGAATTACCCTATCAAAATGACTCATAATCACAATTTTTCCAACAATTCCCACATGAATAAAATTGGGCGAAAAGTAAGACGAACAAAGTCTTACTACGTGATAGAGTTTAATGATCGAAACTTGTATACAATATGTAAGTGTTACCCTTTGAACCTTCTCTTTTGAAAGTACATTTAATTTACCTGATGTCTAGTTGACATAATGTCATTGAACTGTTCAGTTACTTGAGTAAATATGATACACCCTACGCATGAATCTTTTTTGACACAATTCAGTTCTCATTGTTATGTTCATTTTGGCCCTGAACATCTGCCTAGTTCTACAAGAGTGTTTGAAGAATTGAATTTAACACCTTCTCCATTGAAGCGACCCCACTTCACTCCTACATAAGTGATATCTTACACAAATGTATCATTAAAAGTATAGTTTAACCTCATTTTTAATCTTCACTAATTTATCCCCCACAGTGATCTTTCCACATCTTTACAATTAGGTTGTCCTATTAAATCTAGATCTTAGGATTTCCAGTCAACTAGGTTGAATTTTCCTTTGTATTGATTTATTATACTCTTACGGGTTTAAGTTTCATTCTTTTTGATGATTTATCAACTTGCTCTCGATTTAACCCTTTGATTAGCGGATCCACAATGTTATCCTTTGATTTTACATAATCAATAGTGATAACCCCTGTTGAGAGCAGTTGTCTAATGATATTATGTCTATGACGAATATGTCTAGGCTTACCATTATACATGTTATTCTCTGTTATTTCAATTGCAGATTGACTATCACAAAGTATGCATATTGGTGGCACATGACTTTTCCATTTCGGAATATCTTCTAAGAAATGTCGTAGTCATTCAACTTCTTCAATACATTTGTCTAATGCAATAAACTCATATTCCATTGTGAATCTAGCTATAACAGTTTATTTAGAAAATTTCCAAGCCACAACTGCACCAACTAATGTAAATACATAATCACTAGTAGATTTTGAATCTTTTATATCAAAAATCCAATTAGCATCACTGTAACCTTCTAGTATAGCTGGATATCTATTATAATGCAGTCCATAATCACGAGTATACCTTAAGTACCTAAGTACTCTTACAATTTATTTCTAGTGATCTATCCCTGGATTACTAGTATATCGACTCAGTTTACTCACTACATAAGTAATATCTGGTCTTCTACTACTCATTAAGTACATTAGACTGCCAATCATATGTGTATATTCTACTTGAGACACACTTTCTCCTCTATTCTTTGATAGATGGAGGCTTAAGTCTAATGAGATTCTAGCAATATTGGTATCATCCTTGTTGAATGTACCAAGTATTTTGTCAACATAATGAGTTTAACTCAAGGTTAGCCCATCTGATCTTCTAATAATTTTAATTCCTAGAATCACATCTGCTAGTCTCATATTTTTCATATCAAGCTTTGAGTTTAACATATCCTTCGTAGACTTGACCATCTTGTTTTTACTCCCAACAATAAGCATGTCATCAACATATAAACATAATATGACATAACCATCACTCATGCTTTTGACATAAATACATTTATCACACTCATTAATTTTGAAGCTATTTGATAGCATTACACTATCAAATTTCTCATGCCATTGCTTAGGCACTTGCTTCAAACCATATAGTGATTTAACCAATTTACATACTTTCTTGACAATGAACCTTTCAGGTTGTACCATGTATATCTCTTTATCTTAATCTCCATTTAGAAAAGCAGTTTGTACATCCATTTGATATATTTCTATATTATTCAACGCAACAATGCTATAATCATTCTTATTGAATTAATTATGGTTACAGGGGAATAAGTATTGAAATAATCTAGGCATTCCTTTTGCCTATAACCTTTAATCACAAGTCTAGCTTTATACTTATCGATTGAACCATTTGCCTTTATCTTCCTTTTGAAGATCCACTTGGATCATAATAGTTTACATCCTGGAGGGAAATCCACTAATTTCCAAGTATGATTCTGCAAGATGGAATCAACCTCACTTTTAATAGCCTCTTTTCATAAAAGACATTTTAAAGAGTTTACAGTCTCATTATAAGTTTGAGGTTCTGCCTCTAGTATGTAGATAAGAAAATCTGATCCAAAAGACTTTTCTATCCTTACTCTTTTACTACGTCTGAGTTCTATCTCAATAGGCTCATCCTCCAAACCAAATTCTTTATCTTGAACTTGATCCTGACTATTTTCAATAATAGCCTCAAAAGGCCGCTTAGATGAATTCACCTCTTCTAAAGTCTTACAAGGAAATATATGTTCAAAGAACGACGCATTCCTTAATTCTATAATCGTGTTCTTATGAATATCCGGAATTCTCGAATTATGCATAAGAAACCGATGAGCACTGCTATTATGTGCATAACCAATGAAAATACAATAAATTGATTTTAGCCTTATTTCACTTTCTTTGGTATAGGAATGTCCACTTTAGCAAAACATCTCCACACTCGCAAATATTTATAAAATGATTTTCTCTCTTTCCATAATTCATAAGAAGTTTTGTTATGCTTACTACAGAACTTATCAGCATTGCATTCATCATTTCTTTCAAGATACGATTCTTCCAGTATCGCATTCATCATTTCTTTCAAGATGCGATTCTTCCTTTCAACCACATCATTAGATTGTGGTGAATATGATGTCCTGGTCTCATATATAATTCCATATTATGCACATAATTTACCAAATGGTATCATATATTCACCACCACGGTCACTTTTCAAAATCTTGATTTTTTTATTGAGTTAATTTTCAACCTCAATTTTATAGAGTTTAAATTTCTCTATAGCATCATCTTTACTCTTAAGGAAATACACATAACAATATTTTGTGCAATCATCCACAAATGTGATAAAATATTTGTTTCCACCTCTTGTTTGAACAAATTTTAAATCACATACATCATTATGGATTAAATCAAGCGGTTCACTTTCTCTTCCAATATTTTGAAAGGATGATCTAATTAATTTTGTCTCAACACAAACTTCACATTTATTTTTTATATCAATATGGAAATTAGGCATGTAGTCCAAGTTAATTAACCTTCTCAAGGTATTATAATTAACATGTCCTAGTCTACCATGCTACAAATTGGAAGGCTCAAGCAACTAAGTAGAAAATGTACTTTCATTATTACATTTAATAACAATTACATTGAGTTTAAAAAGCCCATTAATAGCATACCTTATGCCCACATATATTCCACAATTGGACAAAACAACTTTATTTGACTCAAAAACTATTTTGAACTCATGCTTGTTCAATAATAAACCTAATACCAAATTCTTGCAAATATCAGGTACATACAAAATATTGTTTAGAGTCAGCTCCTTCTCAGAAGTCATATTTAGCACCACTTGGAATGTTTTACTTAAGTTCATTCATTCAGCATGAATATCATGAAGAATAACTTGAAGCTCTTGAACTTGACTTACCACAGTCTTGGAATCCACCATTTTATAGTCTAGAAAACATCCTACTATAAATTTCTTAGCGTCGACATCCTCAGATTTATATTTCCGGTCCAATAATTCTCACAACTGTTTAGCAGTTTTGATTCTATTATACATATTGTATAATGAATTATGCAGCCTATTCATGATATAATTCTTACACAAGAAGTCAGAATGATGCCAACTGTCATAGGTCATCCTTTTTTGGATATGTTGTTCATCCTCTTTAAGAATAGGAGCATCCTCAGCCAAGAATTATGGAAAGTTCAAGGCAGTCAGGTAAAACAACATTTTCTACTACCACCTCGTGAAATTCAAGCCATTGAATTTTTTCGATTTCTCTCCATGGTTCACAGGTACCGTCACAGGCACAACCGGAGAGATAATCCAAGCAGTAGAAGCTGATGGCTGAGAATCATCTTGAACATTGGTAGTAGATACCCTGTTATCCATTTCATTGAAACAACAAACAAACAATATTAATTCCAAGAATTAATAAATCCGAATAACGAATTAACAAAAAAAAAATTTGTCTTAAGATTGTTAGAAAATAGGAGTATTGTTAATTCAATATGCGAATAAAAAGACAAGAGGAATGTAACAAATATGAGGCCTGTATTCCATACAGTGTCCTTAAAATAAAATTGCCCCCTTACCACCAGTGTTTAGGATAACTAGTGTTTGTCTTTTAGGATACAACAAATATTAAATAGATATTGAATACACAATACTCACTTACATCAAATTGAGTATAGATCACTATCTCTATCACTTGAAAAGAAGAAATTGGAATAAGAAAATTTTCCCAAAGAGACTTTAAAGAAAAACAAAACCTCTCCAACAAGAGCAAAAAACTCATATTTTTACTAGATGGAGAAAATATTGAATTAATTATGATTAATTTCTTTAAAAGTTGTCAATAATGCATTTGTAACATTCAAATAATAGTGAATTTAATTTTTGAAACATAAGAAAATGAAATTTCAAAAGACAAGAAGCTCAAAAGATAAATTTGGAAAACAAATAAAATGCGCATGTAGATTAGCCATACATACACTGCAGCATAACGACACGGACATGCTAGACACTTGATCCGGACCATGGAATTTTGACCCGACATTCGTATATACAGATCGCGCGCCCACACATTTGTCTATCCTGGATCATGGATTTACACCCCCACGCCTAAGTGTGCGAGAGAGAGCTTTTCATACTACTTTTTTATCTATGTAAGAATACATTTTACTATATAAACACAAGTCCAACTTTACATTTTTAGTGATGTAGAACAACTTTCACTTTTTCTCTTTATATCTCTTTAGTAAGAAACTTACTATGAACTTCAATTTCTATTCACATATTCTCTATTTTGAGCATGTGAATACATTAATTCATAGTTCTTATGTTAAGAAACACATATCCGGGACTTTCTCACAAAACCAAGTTGTGAGACCCACCCAAATTACCATTTCAAAATGGCTCATAATCACAATTTTTCCAACAATGTAAGCTTTTCCTTAGTTTTCTTTTGACAAGCTTCATTTCCAAAACACCAAGCTGCAATAATTAATGGATAATGATCAATGAGAAACATTAACTTTTGAAGGGAAATTGAGAATTCAGTGGGGAAATTCTCCATCAAGTTCAAGAAATGTGGGGTTTAATGTAAAAGATATCAAATTCAAAGGTAGAGAAATGCAATTCAAGAGTCAGACTAAGCTGTGAGCATCTTCAATACAACAAGGTGCCAAGAAGAATGAGAATAACTTAAGAATCTAAACCAAAAGTGAGCCTTCCATAATGATAACAGCTTTTCCCCGCAGAAGCACTCTCTTGTTCTGCTCATCCAAATGCAAGTTCAATATACCAGTCCTAGGTGATGCCTGATGAAAGCAAACCAAGTAAATACAGTAAGCAATCCATTCAAAATGCCTTCCATGTCGCCTGAGAGAGAGATGGTGGAGGGAGGGAAGATGTGGAAAAGAGGAAGTACCTGATATGCCATAAGATCACACTTTCCCAGCTTATTTCCCCAGTAGTGGGCTAAAGCACAATGCACACTTCCAGTAACAGGATCCTGAACCATTCAAACATCTAACATGAGAAAATGTCTGTTGATTCAGTTGCATTTACTAGTTTCTCTTCTCACTTTAGCACTGTCACAATGTCTACAACAAAAAGGATATGCAAATATCAATTAAACATTCACCTCAAAAATCCCAATTTTAGGAGCAAAGTATCTGCTATAGAAATCAAACTCAGACTCTGACGGAGCAGCCCCAGAAACAATTATCCCAATTCCAGGACATTTTACTATTTCATCAAAGTTTGGCTTCACTTCTCTAACAGCTTCTGAAGATGGCAGCACAACCTATAGAAAATGTGAAGTTTACACACCTCGATTGCTTTTTCAATACAATGTATAGGAACTATGCAATTTAGAATCAATCCAAGGAAATTTTTAACTACTGAAAAAATGCAGAAAATAATTAAGGTGCCTAAGAAGAAAAGGACTGGAGTTATTACAAAGAGGTCGCCCTCGGAACTGGTCCTCTTGACATCAATTATGGAAGCAACACTTAGTGCTTTAGAAATCTGAGCAATATCCACAGAGTGGAATTCAGCAATGGGTACAATAGGGAAATTCAGTTCAATGAGAAAACCCTCCCTTGTTTCGCCTTTTTTGACACTTGAAACATCAGTTTTGCTAACTTGAGGAAATTTCTTAGCTGTTAGAATCCCAGATAGTGAGACAAACTCAATAATGTTAGAATTCACCAAACCATTAGAAAAGAGGGTGTGTGCAGCTGCTAGTGTTGCATGACCACAAAGCTTAACCTGCAAGAGAGATTGAAACCTTGGTGTTTAGTAGTATATCCCTAACCAATCAACCATAACACAAATGACAATAAACCCCTGCTGATGAATCAAAACTCAGTTAAAGATGGGTAATGCCTGTTGCTCAGGTTCATTAATTAGATGCATATTAGGAGAAGATATTGAGACAAACAAAACCCAGTAAGGAAAAGAGAAAAGCTAGCAACTCAGACAACTATACAGGACGAGAATGAAGTTACCTCAGCAACAGGAGTAAACCATCTAAGACTGAATCTGGGATTTGAATTAACAGCATCAAAGTCAGTGATAGGAATCAGATAGCAGGTTTCAGAGAGATTGAACTCCGCAGCTACAGATTGCAACCATTTCTCATCTCTCTCTTCCTCTAATAAACATACTGCTGCTGGATTTCCCTTGAAGGGTGAGTCCGTGAATGCATCAACCTGATTAAAACTCAAAACCCATTCACTTCAACATAAGATAAAAGTTACAGAAATATCTGCTCATTTAAAAAAGAGAGATAAAAGTACCACAAAGTATTTAATGAGTTTTTCCCCCATTTTCTGCAAGCGAGAAATAGAGAAAGAGATCGCAAAAGAAAGTCAACTATTAGAACGGAGATAAAAAAAAAAAAAAAAAGGTAGGTAAAAGAACAGAACCAGAGTTCACAAGAGTCGAAGACGCCTCCTCGCTCTATTAAAATATTTTGGGTAGATTCGATCTCTGTGGGTGTGCAGCTGAATAGCAAAAAAAAAATTTCTCAGAAAATTTTTGTTTTAGGGTTATGAGAAGCCGTGTAGAGGGAGAAGGAAAAAAAAATTGCGAAAAGACTAATCACCAATCAGAATTTTAGATTACAAAAAGAAAAGACAAATTAATGAATTATGCAGGAATGCAAATTAAGATCAGATGGTTATTAGTTTTCAACGCAACGGTGTTGTTTTGTTCCAATGGAGGGCAGAAATGAAAAATTATTGTAGCAGCTACGGTTCTTCTTTGCACCGGCTTTTATTATATTTATAGATTTGTAATAGTCAGCCTTAACCATTTTGTCCGTCTCGTCGATATATTCTTTTGAATGGTGCTCTGTTTTTCTTTAACTGCCCAGTGGCCATTTTCATTCCTTTGAAACTTCAAAGGATGAATTTTTGTTCTCTTGACCGAGAACTTGATTATCAATAAACCCAAATCGTTGAAGTGTCCAGTCATTATTGTTTCTCATTTTTCCTATCCGATTGAACTCGTTTCCTAATTCGGATTTCCCTACTCTTTTACCTGATAGGGGAGTAAAGGAGGTGTTTTTCTTTCTAAACTCCCAACAAATTGCAGTTAGTTGTCTGACTAAGGCCCTATTTGGACGGAGGGAATGTAAAAGTAATTAATGGAAAGATAAGAAAGGATAGAGATTGAAATAGAAGGGAAAGGAAGATGAAAAATAAATGATTATTTTTTATTATTTGGAAGAGTGTTAAAAGAGGAGTAATTAATGGAAAAATAAGTATTTAAAATGATAAAAATAATTTTGCTAATTTAAATAAGAAAAAAAAGGAAAAAAAAAATTATAAATAGATAATTTTTTTCCACTTACCTTTCCCTATATCCCAATTTGGAGGCAGCAAAAATAAAAAGGATGGGGGAGGGAGGGGTAAGCCTTACCCTTCCTTACTCCTCTGTTTTTCATGTGCCTCCCTTCCCAAACATGGATAAGTAACTACCCTCTTCTACTCTTCTATTACTTACCTCTCCCAACCCCATCCAAACAATACCTAAAGCATATCCTTTTTATCAACTGAACTTCACATCTCCATAATCACGACCGCAGACTGTGATCAATTAAACATGAATCTGCCAGCAAGTAAATGTTTTTAGTATTAGATGCATCAGAGCACGATAGTTAACTTTCGGATTACAGGTAGCGAATGAAATAACATCTTTAACAAAATGGTATAATTATCAACCTATAATAACAGATTATAGACAGCAAAAGATTTGGGTTAAATTTGATCCTACCACTTAAGAATGCCAAATGCAAATTTGATGTAAGAAGCATCCATTAAAATGGCATCAAACAGGGATATTTCTTAAATTAGGGTAATTAAAAATTATATTTACAAATTTATGGTAATTTTAAAAATATTTACAAATTTATGATGACGTGCGCCAGTCTAAGTGGCGCACGCAGATAATTTGAGCCACGTG